>QXTE01000053.1:359568-447935 GCA_003942145.1 Platysternon megacephalum
GGGGGGGGGGGGGGGGGGGGGGGGGGGGGGGGGGGGGGGGGGGGGGGGGGGGGGGGGGGGGGGGGGGGGGGGGGGGGGGGAGCGGTTCCTCTGCCCCCCCAGGGTTACTTCCTGCGGCCCTCCCCGCGCCCCCCACCGCCGCAGCTCACCTCCGCTCAGGGCCGGCTCCCGGCTTTTTGCGCCCCAAGCAACAACAAAAAAGGAGCCGGAGTGCCGCCCCTTGGAAAGTGCCGCCCCAAGCACATGCTTGGAGCGCTGGTGCCGAGAGCCGGCCCTGGGCGAGACGCTAATTTAAACCAGGCTGGCCCATGGCCAGCCCACAGCCCCCTCGCCTACAACAGAGGCCAGGGCACGGAGCCTAGAGCTACCCTTCCACTGGGATTCATAGGCACTGGTGGGGACGGGAGCCCAGCTCTGCAGCCAGAGAGCTCCCTCTTCCTAGACCTGGGTGCTAGGGGCTGGAGGAGAGAGGAGAGGCCAGGCCACAGAGAGTGGGGGAAGCAGCAGGGCCGGGGGCATTAGAAGATGCACTGGGTGGGTGGAGAGCTGCCATTACAGGACCCGTGGCTGACATGCCCTGCTGCCTGGGACACAGCCTCAAGGGGCACCTGCTGGCCCATCAGACCTGGGATTCCCCGTAATAAAGGGCCCCATCGTCTGATGCAAAGGAAGAAGCCTGTCCATGCTGGGGGCGAGTCCGGATGGATCCTGGCCGGCGCACAGACCGCAGGCCTTGCGTTCAGCCAGCGCTCACCTGCTCCAAGGCACCCTCCATGGGCTAGGCAGGATTGCAGGGCAGCAGCAGGCAGACCCCACGCAGCATCGCTCCAGCCACCGCAGCAACGGCTGCGCGCTCACAATCCTACCAGCACGTCAGACCTGGCACCTGGGTGGAGAGAGAGAGACTCAGCCCCAGAGCACCCCACACGGCCTGGCTGACACTACACGCCCCCCTCCCTGCACAGCTCACACCCTCCCTAAAGGAGGCAGCCCACCAGGCGCAGCTCGGACACAGCAAGTCCCTTTTGTGTGTCCTATTCCACTGGGCAAATTCAAATGGCTTCCCCCGGTGAGTTTGGTGCCACTGGAAGGGCGTGGACTGAGTGCCCAGGACAGAAGACGGAGCAGCCCACAGCAGGCCAGACACCCCAGCCACGCGTCAGGACTGGAAGGAACGACCCCCTGGGCAAAGAGAAGCGAGCGCCAGTGCTGGCCCATTCTCTCCTGCGGAGGTTCCCAGCAAGGGGGCCAGTGGAGGTGACTGTCTGGGGGCTGCGGAGATCGGTCCCGCTGGGCGTAGATAAATACGTCTGTGTGTTACACCCTAGCCCTGGGCCCCCCAAAGGCAGTGACCGACCTGATTCAAACCCAGACAAGATGCGAAATGCAAGCCAGCCCCCCAACCTGGGGCTGGATTACAGCCGGTGGCCCCTAGAGGGGAAACGCCCTGTGTCCCGTTCCCTACCCCTGAGCCAGCCAGTCCCCACCCCACCGGACTGGAACCAGTACCCTAGAGACACAGAGTACGCAGCCCTTCCCCTGACACAGTGGCCCAGACACAAGGGATCAGAGTGGAAACAAGAGGGTGAAAAAGCCCCAGATCCTAGTGGCCTACGGGCAATGCCCACAGTAAGACGTCATAGGAAAGATACAAGGATGTTTCCAAAAGTATCCTTGCCCTGGGCGTCCGGGCACATCCCAGCTCCTTGGCTCCGTCACTTGGATTGGAAGTTCTCAGGAACAGGGCCTGGTGTTACGCTCTCACATTCGGCACCCAGCGCAGCGCAGGAGCTGGACAAGCAGCCAGCCAGCTCTTCCCCACTTTTCTAATGGTGCCTGAAATGAACCCGGCCTTTCCGTTCACTCCCCAGGTTGTACACCAGCACCAGAAACACCGTCAGCGGAGCTGCGGCAAGAGCTGAAGGGAATTTAACTACTGCCAGGGCTCAGCTTGGCCTGCTGGCTTCCCGGCCTCCCGAACCTAGGAAGCAGAGGGTGAAGATACACAGAAGTGCTATTTAGACTCGCGAGGACAGAGCCACGCTGCAGCAGGTCGAACGTGGCTCTAAAACGCAGGAGGGCGATAGCCAGATGGAAATACCAGCCCCTTTCCGATCCCCGACCCAGAGCGCGACGGAGCTAGCGGAGGGCGAGAGGTGTGCAGGCCCTGTCCACACCTCCAGGCCACGCTCATCCCCCACCTGGCTGGGGACGGAGAACTGGGGTGCCAGGAGTGCTGCACCCCTCAGCACCAGGGGTGGGATTCTGCCCAGGGTGCCAGGGCTTGGATGGGAAGAATATCCAGGCCCTCCGGGAAGTAGCATTAGTGACTCAGCAGGGTCGATCGTCCCTCCAAGGCAGTGCAGTGCTAGGGGCACTACGCAGCTGGGGGTGCCGCCGTCCACAGGATTTAATACCCAGGTGCTGATGACGTGCGTCCATTCTAACGTAGCCAGTGGAGGGGAGAACAGTCAGGTCAGGCTTGGCCAATTATACTCTCCATCCCAATTTCCCCCCTGCGGTAACAGCTCTTCACGTCGCCCCCAAGCTCTCGTGCAGCATTGCTGCGAGCTGTTCGAATCCGCATGTCCTACCCCAGAGGCAGCTGCATTTTACGTGTGTCACGCCATGGAGATAGCATAATAGATGAACAGTCCTAGGGCAGACCCGGCTCAGATGTCCAGCTTCCCATAGCACACCCCGGTCACCAGATGCAATGCAACATGGGAACCAGTCAACACACCCACACCGGTCGCTTCTCCACCGGCTGCAGGCTAAAGGATGGGGCCGGGCCAGGCCAGCATGAACGTGTGAGCCTGGGGCAGGAAGGACCGTTACTAATCAGACAGCAGCAGGGGCCAGCTCAGCCTGCAAGCAGCAGCAGCTCCTGAAGCCAGAATCCCAAGGCTGCTTGGCCCCTAGTCTGGTTTATTACAATCAAGCCTGGCTAGCAGCACCAGCTCTGAGCGCTGCTCAGGGACCTCGGGCTGCCTGCTGGCACCTGTCCCTTCCTGGCCCAGGAGACACAGGCTGCAGCACTGGCCACTGGCCACATTCTTCCTTCTGTAGCCCCTCCGGGGGCTGGCCTCTGATGGCTGCACCGACCTCTCTACCTACGCCTGCTAGTGGCTGATCAGGGACCCCCCTCGCCACCCCCACTCTGCCCATCACTGCTGCCCTAGGGGATCTCACAGGGCTGTGCCACTGTTGAGGATCCCCCTACTTTCAGGCACACCGTGAAATCACCTCATTCCCATTCCCTCCAAGGGGAGGGCATACAGGCTGCAGGCCAGACTGCAAGCTGCATGGCAGGTCAGAACTAGGCTCAGCAGGAACCGGGTACCTACGTGGGCAGGAATCAAGTCCGGGAGGCTGCATGCAGGGTGGGCAGAGGAGCTGGGCAAGGCCAGCTGTGGGTCAGTGCGGCTCTGTCCCGGAGGGAATGGCACTGCTCCTCCCCACACCAGAGACCCAGCCAGCCTGCACCGGCATTTTGCTGTTTACGGCACCCAGCCCCTCCCTGCTACAGCCTGTAACCCTTATATAGAGCGAGCAGCGCACAGCACGGGGCACCAGGAACTCCCACGCTCCGGCAGCACTGACAGACAGGCAGGGACAGGGAGCCGGCGCCCTCCCCTCCCCCAGAGGCAGCCTGCAGGGAGCTAAGGGGAGCCCCCCAGCCCCCTTCCCACCTCCAGCCCCACTGCAGCACGCCTGGGCTGGGGTTAACCACCCTTCCCCCACAAGCCCAGGCAGTTGGTGCGATTTCACGGGAGTTTAGCCCAAGCTGTTGCTAAGGCCGGGGATGGGCCACACGCACTCCTCCCCCTGCCAGCTCCCAGCCCCGGCTCCCTCCTATGGGGCTGGGGGCACGCAGGGCAGCCGCGGCGCCCCAGCCTGGCCTGCTGGAAGTACCCAGCCAGACAGGGGGGTTACAGTGGGCCACGGGGCAATGGAGCCAGGAGCTCCCAGCTCTGCCCCAACCCCCACTTCCTCATACTGTACCCCCCACCCCTCAGGGCTTCGGTCTGACCAAGGCTGGTGCACCCGAGTCCGGACCTCTCCATGAGGGAATGGGCAGCAGCCTGCGCTCCCTCGCTGGCAGAGCACCGGTCAGGCTGCTTTAGGGGTCACCTTCCTCCCACCCCCCAGGTCTCTTAGACTGTGGATCCAGGAATACACAGTGCCTGGCTGTCCTCTCCCAGCCCTTCCCTTGGGTCTGGAGAAAACTCCATCTTCCACCCAAAGGCCTGTGCTGCCCCACCGAGGAACCAGGCCAGAGGAGTCTGTATGGGGCCAGGGGAGGGGAGTTCTGCTCTCCAGCTGAACGGCCCCAGGCACATCCCGAGGGTGCATTACGGGTGGGTGGACATTCACACAGCTGGTGTTGGGGGGCTGGACTGCACCACAGCCAGGGCCAATGGTCTGGCGGGAGCTGGGGGAGCTAGGTGGATCCCTGGTCTGACCTTAGCTAGGGATAAGGAAGACCAGGGTCCATTGGTCTGCTTCAGGGGAGCAGGAATAGTGCGATGAACCAGTGCCCTGACCCAAGGAAAGCAGGGTTACCAGATGAGAGGGGCTGGTGGTCTGATGAGGCCAGAGGCCAGAACTGGAGCTGAGATGACTGGAGAAGGAGCGTCCTTAGTTGGCTGTAGGGCAGATGTGGCAGCTACTGCAATATTCAGGAGCTTCCTGCCTGGACATGAAACGGCCAGAGCCCATGGAGGAAGCAGCCGTCCCTGCATGGGAAGGGGGATGGAAACCTCACCACTGCCTGGGGCAGGCGGGAGGGGTGACAGAGGAAAGCACTGCACAGCACCATGCCTTTCCGGCCTGCTGGTCACTTTCTGACCCGCTCCCAAGCGAGAGGAAGGCATGTGGAGTCCAGCTAAACCAACCGGAGCAAGGAAGTGTCCACAGACCTCCCCGCCTTGCAATGCCTCCCAATGGGGAGGCCAATGGGGGTCACCAGACAGTTGTGCCAGGAGAGAGCACCCCAGCAGCTTCTCCCAGACAGCAGCACGGCCAGGCTAAGCACACCTTAGCTATGGCCCATGACAATGGAAGCAGCTGTGCACCTCCACCTGGTGTTTCCGCCTCTCCCTGGCTGGCGGGCTGGGGAGACCTGCAATAGGCCAAGGCCTAGAAGCCATGGTGATGGGCACTCAAAATGCAGTAGAAGGACACCAACCCTACTGAAGACAGTCCTGGAGCAGAGGGGCACCCAAGCGAGACAGTCGCACTCTGGGGCAGGAAGGATGTTGACTGCGGTGCCCAGAGGAGTGACACAGAGTTACCAGGGTCACACCCAAACGTCCTCCCTTGTCACCGCAGCAACGCCAGACGGTGGTCGGGGGACATGCATAGAGTGGGGCAAGAGTTTATCTGCTCAGAAATGCAGTTTTGGGTCAATCAAAACTGCTCCTCGGCTCAGGGACCTGAGCCCGAGTGTCCCCCTCGCACGCTCGCTCTGCCCACTCAATGCGTTTGTATTTATTCAATGGGGAACAGTCCCACAGGAGAGAGACAGAGCCCCCCCCCCCCCCCCAAGTACCCCGTAGCCCAGTGATGAGTGCACTCGGCTGTAATGCAGGAGACGTCTCTGCTTCCATCAGGCAGACTGGGGTCTTGAACGCAGGTCTCCTGCCTCCCAGCTGAGTACGCTCACCTTGGGGCTCCGGGCAAGGCTCTGGTTTGGGGGCTTATTTCTTTGATTGGTCAGGGTTCACTTTTAGCAATTGCCGACTTTTATGTAATGTCCAAAACATCGGGGGGGGGGGGGGGGGGGGGGGGGGGGGACGACTCTCTCTTTGTACACACCTGTGATGGAGTGTCCACCACCCACAAGCCCTGAGTGGGGCAATGTGGGCCAGCAGGGGAACCAGCACCAACAGGCAGAGGAGGAGCTGGGATTGGAGTCTAAAGCCAGGAAGTGAGAGCANGGGGGGGGGGGGGGGGGGGGGGGGGGGGGGGGGGGGGGGGGGGGGGGGGGAGCTTTGCAGTCACTCCCTGGCGGGAAAGGGAGTTGGCAAGCGGCAGATCCAGGTGGAGCGTAAGCCCTGGGTCTGACCCTGGAGAAGAGGTTGAGGGGGTGAAGTAGCCATGGAGAGCAGAGGAAGCTCTGGTGGTAAACCTAGAGACAGGCCAGGAGCTAGAGAGGGCGGCAGGAAGGAGCCCAGGGAAACAGCAAGGGAGACACCTAGTCACAGGCTCCCTGGGCTGGACCCAGAGTAGCCAGCAGGTCCGGGTTTCCCTACCAGGCCTCAGCCACTTTGCCAGTGGCTGGAGCTGAGATGGCAGACGGACAGCTTGTCTGGTGGGATTTTGTTATGCACGAGGGGGGGACCTGGCTGACTCACGGAGAGAGAGGGGGACCACAGAGCAAGCAACCGGCAGAAGGGGCCCCAGATGGGGTGACAGCTAGTTCCCAAAACCAGCCACAAGGAGGCGCACCTTCAGTGAGTGCAACCGCTTCACAATAGCGCACTGAGTAATCTCTTTGTAACACTCCCTAGTGCCCTTCTACATCATACTCGTTCAAACAGGGCTTCATTCACCTGCACTAGTGAACCTTCAGCCTGCACCAGCCGCCTCTAGGTGCACCAGTTCATGCACAACGCTTTAGTGGGCTTTAGAAATCCCACCCACGCAGTCTGTATTACTGCTCTGGGTCGGCAGATACACGTCACCGTTTCTGATGTGTATTGGACAAGCACCGATTGACTGATTTCTGGGTACCGGGGTGTTTTATCAGTGTTTATTGGCTAAAACCTAAAATCAGCAGGGGGCAGTCACCTCCTCCTTCTCTGCTGGTTTTGTCATGTTTACAAATGTCCTGTTTTTAATAAAAAAGCAGTTAAGACGCCCCAAGCCAAGCTGGAACGTTCCTTTACACCTCACATGAAAGTGTTATCAAGAAGATCTAAATCTTTTCATTTCGGGTTGATCCCAAAGGAGTTTTTTGGCTGGGCCAGGGGCTCAAAGTGTCAGTTACTGGCAGGGCACCGCCAGACAGCAGCAACAGGGCCAAACGCAGAGGCACTGGGGTGGGAGGCTGAGGTTGGAAGAGACCTCAGGAGGTATCTAGTCCAACCCCCTGCTCAAAGCAGGACCAATCCCCAACTAAATCCCCAAATGGCCCCCTCAAAGATTGAACTCACAACCCTGGGTTTAGCAGGCCAATGCTCAAACCACTGAGCTCTCCCCCCGCCCCCAGCATGCTGCAGAGAAAGGGGGTGCTGGTGCTGAGAGCAGGGGCTTTGGGATAAGCACGGCACTGGGGGATGGATTTGGGTGGACGAGCTGAACTGGTGGTTTCCCACCCACATCGGGGGGAAGGTGCATTATCGATGGCACCAGTGCAACCCGGCCAGAGCCAGACACCTGGGTTCAGGCATGGCTGAGCACAGTGGAATCGGGGCAGTCAGCGCTTGTACCGCTTGGGATCCCTGCTGCAGGTGGCTGCGTGGGCCCCACGCCCCCAAGCGCGGATGTGTCCCGCGCAGACAGGGCCGAAGACAGGGAATCCCTGCACACGCTGGCGTCTGTTCCACTTGCCCTCCTGGCCCCGCCCAAGGAGAAGGGTCTGGAAGAACGAGAAGCCCGAGGCCTTTGCAGACAGAGGCGAAGTGGGAGCCTGAGGGGAAGGGGAAAGGTGATGGCTGAGCAAGGGGTCATCCTGCTGAGTGGCAGCCTTTGGGACAGACTCAAGCGAAACACCCGGCAAGGGGTGAGGTGAGGACAAGAGGCCAGTGCAGCTCTGAGACCCTCCTGCTGGGAGCTACGGCAGCCAGGGACAGATGGGGGCTCTGCAGCTCCACGGGCCTGGAGATCCAAGCCCAGGCTCCCGGCATCCTGCCTGGGGCCTGGGGCATGTGGCCGAGTAGACGAAGCAGAGTCACGAGGTGCCTGGCACAGCGTCCGAGCTGAGCCTGGAGCTGCAAACAGGCAGCAAGGCCTCTTAGGGAGGAGAGCCTGAGCAGGGGCGCAGGAGGTGGTGACACGAATGCCACCGCTTGTGGAGAGGAGATACTGAGGCGGAAGGGGGGAAAGGAGAGAGGGAAACGGGGGAGCCGCCGATGGAGCGCTGCCCCAGAGCCATGAGTCAGGCCCCCCTGGGCAAGGAGGAAGGGCTGAATATGGCCCTGCCTTTGTCCAGCTGCATCTGGGGCTAAAGGAGACAGGCTGCAGGCACCCAGCAGAACCCGAGGGGAGAGGTGGCCAGGGACAGACGCAGAGGATCTCTGGCAGCTCTCATGGGCCCGCGGGAGCAGCGTTCCTTTCCGCGAAGGGAAATGCTGATAGAACAGCTGGCAGAGCCTCCCTCAACTGGCAGCAAGGGCGGCCACCTGCCCACCTGCAGCTCTGCAGCCAGCTAGCCACGGGCCGAGGGGATGGGCCAGGCAGGTCTGTGTTGCGCTGCAACAAGGGGGAGCTCCCGCAAGCTAAGAGCCTTCGTTCTAACCAATAGGGATTGATTTCTGCACCCCTGAGGCAGGTCTCTGAGACCCTGTAGCTACCCTGTGCCCTGCAAGCAGGACACTCTGGGTACGTCTACACTGTGTTAAACCCACGGCAGGCAGTCACACAACCCGGGTCGAGTAAACAGCAGTGTAGACGTTTCCCCACCCCCAGCCTTCAGAGCTGAGCTCCAGGCCGCACCAGCTGGTTTGGGTGCTGTAGTGCAAAGCTGCAGAGCAGGGCGCGGAGACGTGCTGCTGCGGGGTTTCGAACGCAGTGTGGACGCACTCTAAAGGCACGTTTCCATGTACAGCAGTGCGCAGAGCACCGAGGCTGCACGCCCGGCTAGCCTGGGTGCAACCGGCAGTGTAGACAGTGAGGCAGGGCTTAGGCAGAGTACAGCTGAGTGCCTCACACACCTGACCCCCTCGGGGTATAAACCCTACAGGGCTCTCTACAGACCCATGCAGCGCCCCCCACGTCTACACGGCTGTTTGTCATACTAGCTCCCGCCACCAGAGCCTTTCCCAGCCGCCTCCCCCCACCAGAGCCTTCCCCCCGCCGCCGCCTCCCCCCGCCAGAGCCTATCCCCCGCCCGAGACTTTCCCCCCGCTGCCGCCGCCTCCCCCCGCCAGAGCTTTTCACCAGTGTGTAGGTGACAGCACAGTGACAAGCATGGATGCGGCCTGTCTTTCACTGCAGTGTGTAGCTACATGTGTAGTGCCTGTACTCCACACACCGCCGTAAGTGTAGACAGTCTATTCCAACAACAGCCAGAGCCAGCTGTACCATGTACCTCCCTTGGGTGGTCCCCTGTAGATGACTGCTCCCGTGGTCCTTCCCCACGGCCCAGGAGCAGGGACGCTGTCCTGATGGGTATGACAGGCTCCAGGGTTCTCCCTTGGACAGGAGAAGCTCTTACTCATCTCAAGGAACTTAAATCTAGCCCCAGACTCATCTGGTTTCTCCCACTGGTGGAGAGTGCTGAGCACGGTGGGTGTGTGGGCAGGCACACGAGGTGCTCTCAGAGTGACCTGGGCCCCCTTGCCCCATGCACCCCACAGACTCACTCACCATTCATTACAGAGGTGACTGAAGTCCAGCCGGAGATCTACACTGTGACACGATCACCTTCCTCTCCCTAGAGCAGCCCTTGGAGACTAGAGGTCTCAGATGCGAGGCTGAGTGCAGGTGCCACACTGGGATAACACAATGCAACTTGCTTTCCTCCAAAGCAGCATGTCTAGCGGTTGGAGCAGGGGCTGAAGAGCCAGGACCCCTGGCATCTATTTCCCAGCTCTGCCACTGACTCCCCGTGTGCCCTTAGGCAAGTCACTTCCCCGCTCTATGCCTCAGTTTCCCATCTGTAAGATAGGGATAATGATGCTGATCTATGGGGGGAGGGGAAAGGGGCGTTCACTCAGCAGGTCTGAAGAACACGTTCCAAACATTACGCTACAACAGGGGTAGTGTGACTGTTCCCACCTCCCCCACCTGTGTGCTCCATGCAGTCCCCTGCCTCTCCCCTCTCCATGCACACACTCCTGCTGCCTGCACCTCGCCCTCTCCCTTCCCCTCCATGCACTCCTGCCCCCCCCCACCCCTATTCCCAAGCAGTTTTACAGGCCCTCAAAGAATGAAAAGCAGCTTTAAAAACCTTCCGTCTGTTCTGAGAAGCAGGCAGCTTCCCACCCCCACCTCCCCACCACCCAGCCCAGCAGGCTCAAACCTGAGCAGGACAGGCCAAAGCCTCACAGCTCCACGGCAGCTCAGACGTTAACCAGGAGCCTAAGAAAACACACAGGCAGGGAACCACAGGCAGGGGATAGCCGGGTTGGGGACAGACCTTTGTCTCCGTCTGCCTGTCTCGCGCTCGCTCGCTCTCTGCTGGAGGAGGAAGGGGGGTTGTGGGGGACAGCGCGAAGATAACACCCCTAGGAGGCATGTCACAGCCACGTTAATCACTCAGAATTCCAGCCAGAGCAGACACTAGCACTGAAACTATGGGCAGCAAATGGAGATGCTGAAAGCTCGGAAATAATTGGATCCTTTCACTAGAGCTGAGCCCGGAATCCAGCTGAGGAATTTAGTGCTGGTGAAAGCGAGAGATCAAATGCACCGAGCGGAGCCAGGCACAGCCAAGCAGGAGCTAGACAGTCTCAGAGACATGCAGGTCAGAAGGGACCATCACGATCCCCTAGTCTGACCTCCTGCACATCGCAGGCCACAGAACCAAGCCCACCCCCTCTGGTAACAGACCCCCAACCTCTGGCTGTTCCTGACGGCCTCACACCATGGGTTAAAGACGTCAAGTGACAGAGAATCCACCACTGACACTAGTTCAAACCTGCAAGTGACCCGTGCCCCATGCTGCAGAGGAAGACGAAATCCCCCCCCCAGGGTCCCTGCCAATCTGATCTGAGGGGAAATACCTTCCTGATCCTCTTACACACAGCCCTGCCAATGCCCCTCAGTCCTGACCCACAGCCCCCATTGCTCTGCCAGTCCAGGCCCAGCCCCTCTACAGCTGAGCCAGGTCCCCTCAGTCCGGCCCTGCAGTCCCCCCTTGCTAGTCCAGTCTGAGCAGCTCTCCTGAAGCCTGACGACGGTACAGAACGGGGACAGACGGCAGAGCTTTTGTGATCTGAATGACTAGCCGAGGCCTCCCAATTCACTCCACTTGTGCCGAGGTCTTTTCATTTTAAACAGCATTTGTCAAAGGTGACCAGTGACCTCCCAGCCCAGCTCCCTGGAGGAGCAGAACACGGCAGGAGACATGCTGCCGGGCTCCCCACCCTCCCTCTCATTCCAAGACACACTTCACATGGGGGTTTTGTTCAGCTCCTGCACTGAACTGAACAGGGATGGGAGGCTCCTGCAGAACACAAAGAGGATGCGGCTGCAGAGGCAGCAGCAGTCGAGCTGGGGGGGGTGGGGAAATCTCTCACCACTGCTCAGCAGAACCTCTGCAACACGCTGCAGAAACAGCAGGATGCTGTGTCTCCGTTCTGGCCACTTACCCCTGTGGGCAACAAGAAGCCATTCGCTTGCTGAGTGAAACCGTCCCGAACTCCTGGGCAGTGGAGCTGCACAGGGGCCCTCCCCAAGCCAAGCCGAGCGCAAGTTGGAGACCTTGCAGCCCTCCTGGACATGCCAGCAAACTCCATTCCAAGCATAGGACTGGAATGGACCTCGAGGGGTCTCTAGTCCAGTTCCCTGCACTCAGGGCAGGACTAAGTATTATCTGGACCACCCCTGCCAGGTGTTTGTCCAACCTGCTCTTAAACATCTCCAGTGACAGAGATTCCACAGCCTCCCTAGGTGATTTATTCCAGTGCTTCACCACCCTCACTGGAAGTTTTTCCTAATGTCCAACCTAAACCTCCCTTGCTGCAATTTAGGCCCACTGCTTCTTGTCCTGGCCTCAGAGGTTAACAGGAATGATTTACCTCCATCTTCCTGCAGCTGCTCTCTGTGGGTTTCAGCTGGAGGCACCACTAGCTCAGGTCTGCTCTGTTCCAAAGCCCAGGTGCCAACGGGAATTTCATGGGGTCACACACACTCACACCCAGGATGGCATCAGAACTAGCCAGACCAGTCTCGCCAGAGACACACGGACCGTCTCTGTTCTGTGCCTGTACAGCACCTAGCGTAGTGGGGCCTCAATCCGTGACTGGGGCTCCTGGGTGCTACCACAGTACCGATAATCAAACCCACCCTGCGTAGCACAGAAGCACCCAAGGGCCCAGAAGAACCCATAGGGCTGGGCGCCATGCAGACAGCAAAGACATCAGTCCCTGCCCTGAAGAGCTCACAATGAAGAGGAGGAAACGAGCCCGCAAGTCTCGGCCGGAGACAGAGCCCCAGTGAAGCCCTGTCCTAGGCCCGTTGTGGTGGGGTTTGAACCCAGGTGCCCCTGGCACCTCCCTGGGAGGGGGCGTCAGTGGGCTGGGCTGGATTCCAGCGGCGCTCACGTCCCATCACGTTTTGGTCCCATCCCGCCCCTGCTCAGGCTATTTGCCATTATGGGCCCCATTTGATCAGTGTTAGTCACAACAGCCCGCCCCCCATGCCTGCGTGCGGCCAGGCCAGCCTATGGGAGCAGCCCGGCTACCTGAGCCTCAGGGCGTGTCAGTGACTAGGGGCTGAGGGTGGCTCTGGTGTTCCCTGCTGGGCAGCGCTTCAGAGCCCGGGTGAGAGCGGCAGGCAATCAGAACCTCCCTGCACTCCCATCTCCCCAGTCTCCTCTGCCCAGACACCCCCTGACTCCCCCGGCCGCCAGCAAGGCAACCACTGCGCCCACCCACAGGGCCAGGCCCTGCCAACCCCACTGCCAGGCCCAGCTCCTCCCCTGCCCACTCTCTGACTGCCCGCCTGCCCCACAGTGACAGATTCTGCTCCCTGCCCCCTGCGCTCCCCCAACACCCTGCCCCCTCCTATGCCCCCTTCCCTCCAGTCCTAGCCTGGCCCCCACCCTGCCACACCCCACCTTCCACAACAGCCAGGCCCTCCCCACCCCCAGAACGCCAGACCCTGCCCCATTTACACACACCCCTGCTTCCGCTCACTCCCCTACTTCCCACAGGCCCCACCAACCTTCACTGCCTCACATTCCCTCTGCACCCTGCCCCACATGCTCCCCAGCCCCCTCACCCCTCTTCCCCACTGCCACCCTCCTGCACACGCTCCCGACCCCTCCGCTCCGCACACAGCCTCCCGGCGGCCCTGCCCAAAACACCCGGGCCCTCACCGCGCACACAGTGTCCACATGGCACCTGCCAGGGCGTCCCCACCATGGACACAAGCAGATCCAGAGGAGTCCCGGGAATCCCCATCTTTTGCCAGCCGTCGCTCAGAGCCCATCAGTGCTGCTCCTAGCTCAGGGGGGCTGCAGAACTGCCCAGGCCTCACCTTCCCTTCAGGGCCCTCCGTGCTGCTCCCACGGGGTCAGCAGCTCCTGCGAACGTCGCCGTGTGTGGTGCCAGAGACCTGAACCAGGAGCCAAGCCTGGGCCCTGGGCTCAGGAGCAGGGCGACATTCTGTATTCAGCACCTACCCCGTGTGCACCAGCCATTGCTCCAGCAATCAGTACCATTGCAACATGCTTCCTTTTACCGTAAGGGGATGTCTGCGCTTCGGTCAAAGCTGGCAGATCAGCTGAATCCGGATCACGGGGCTACAGACTGCAGCGCAGATGTTCCAGCTGGGGCTGGAGTCGGGCTCTGAGACTCACCCCTCTCCGGGAGTTTCAGGGACCAGACCCAGCCCGAGCCAAACATCCGCACTGCAGCCCAAGTCAACTGACCCAGGCTCCGAGACTCGGCACCACAGGTTTTTTATTGCTGTGTAGACGTACCCTTAGGGATTGGGCTAGCGCCTGGGCTCTAGGACCCTGTGAGGTGGGAGGGTCCCAGAGCTCAAGCCCCAGCATTTACACTGCAATTAAACAGCCCCTTAGCCTGAGTCAGCTGGCACCGGCTACGCTGTGGAGATGCCTGTGCTCAGGCCACCAGCTCTGCATTACAAAGCTGCATCCCGCAGACAAGGCTGCAGCAGCAACAGGAGCAGCTGTGGGACACCATCATCCCATCCACTCCCCGGCCCGCCTGACCCTGCACACGCAGCCTCCCGGCCCGCCTGACCCTGCACACGCACCCTCCCGGCCCGCCTGACACTGCACACGCCCCCTCCCGGCCCGCCTGACACTGCACACGCACCCTCCCGGCCCGCGGTCATTTGGACAGTCCGGATTGAACGAAGCCCAAAGCTGCGAGGCTGGGTTGACAGGAATCTTGCCAACAGGGGTGGGGGGCCTGGCCCACGTGTGATCAGAGCGGCCCTGTCTATTCCGAGGGAGGGGCCTTCCCACTGCTGTGGAAGAGTGCACTGGGGGGTCTCCTCTCCCAGAGAGACTGCGGGGGTGGGAATACAGGGATGGCCCCTCACCCCAGCCACTGGGACACTCGCTGTGCTGCCTTTGGCTAAAAGGAAATTAGCAGCTGCAGAGCCCTGCTCTTGGGGCGGAGGGGGGCAGGGGAGAAGCGCACGACACGGTGCAGTGAGGGCCCCGGGTCTGGCAGTAACACAGGGGCCTTGGATCACTGCTGTGGAGCAGGGCATCAGAGCTGGCCATACTGTGGTGATGTCCTTAGCCCTTGTGGAACCAAGAAATTAACTGTACGCCAGGAGCGGTGAACTGAGGGGCTGGGATGGCGCTCAGAAAACAGACCCGACTGGAGCTGCCCTGCCAGTGAACGAGGAGGTGCGGACCCAGGGTGCTCGGTGGCTTCTGGCACCCGGGGGCCTGTATTCTCCACGGCCCGCATGGCAGGTGATGCCGGGTGCAGGCTGTGGTTGTGTCCCCAGCTGGCCCGTGCCAGGCAGGAGTCTGTGACCTGAGGAGAGCCTCACAAGGGGAACATCACGCCAGGCCCCAGCTCTTGCAGGCCTGGCCGCGTGGCTTTCACAGGAACGTGAGCAGCTCACCGATTCCAGCCACGTGCTTTGCCAGGGTAGCTGGGCCCACAAAGGCTTTTAACCTGATGTCACCCATATCAGTGAGAGGGGAATCCCGCCAACACCGGCCTTTGTGGCGTGATAAACAACAAAGGGGCTTAGCTGGAGCCCACAAACAGCCTCAAAGCTCTCTGCAGCTCCCAGGAATCCAGCTCACACAGGGATTCAGCAGCAGAGCTGGGAACAGGTACTTGGGGCTCCTGGCTCCAACCACTGGGCCACACTGTCTCTCTCTACACTCCAGTGCTGTAACAAGGTCACTCAAGTAATGCAATCGGTGCCCAGAAGGAGGGTTGGGTAACAGCCAGACATCACAGAGAGGCAGCTGAAGTGGGAGGAGGGGAAGCAGAGATCCTGTAGCAGCCAAGGTGGGGGAGAAGGCCAAGCTACCGAGAAGATCAAGCGCCAGGGATGGGGAGACAGTGAGAAAGGAAAGGGAGGAGAGCAGCCAAAGCAGTGCCACTCCACTGTGCAAGGTGCTGGACTGAGCGGGGGTGTCCGCACACACTGCTGAGCACAGACCAGCTCTTCTGGCCCCCCAGGCCCCACGCGGGGTTCGGGGAAGCTCCATCAGCCATTGCCCCTGCAGGGTGGGAATGTATGCGCAGCCACAGGTCAGCGGTGGCCTGGAGAACCCCCTTTACCGAGTGTGGCTACTCAGGCGAGGGGGGGCATTCGGGCAAGGCCCACACTTACAGACTGGGGCCTGATGTTAGGCACTGGCTTTGGGAGACTGTGGCGAAGCTGTTTTGGAGGACAGAGCTAAAGGGGCAGTCAGTGCCCAGAGCCAGGAGAGCTGCAGAAGGACACGGAGGTGCCGGTCAGGGACACGTTCAGGATCAGACAGCCCAAGAGAACAATAGGCTGGCAGAGAAGCTGAAAGCACTGGGAGCAAGTGACTCCCTTCCAGACAGTTCCTTGTCCCTGCCCCTGCTTCCATCTGCTCCCCGTCCATCTGGGATCAGGATGGGCCGGGCTGGCAGCTGTTAGTCACTGGCAGGTGTTCCTGAGTCAGGGGAGCGGTTGGAACTCACTGTGCCAAATGGGGACAGGAGCCTGCGCGTCATCCACACCCCACCTCCACCATCTCCGGTCAGTGCCCTGCTTCCACCAGCAACAAGCAGGTGGCACTACAGCAGGTCCCCCTAACCGGGCATTTGCAGTGAGGCCACGAAGAAGTCACCTCCAATTCAGACGGGGGGAAAGAGAAGCAGGTTAGCACATGCACGGAGACCGGGCCAGGGTGCCCATCACACGGCTCTGTGCTGGGCAGAGAAGGGGCTGCCCCTAGAACAGCCTCAACAGGAAAGGTGATTGAGAGAGTGTATCTGGGGACAGGAAAAGGGCAGCACCCAGGGGCTGGGGTCCCATCTCCCACCCTGGGGGGAGGGCCAAGGGGGCGCGAGGCGAGAGCTGCATGGTAAGGCCCATGCAGCATGCCAAGGGGAAGGGATACAGGGTGAGGAGCCACAGAAAAGCCCAGCACACCAAGAGTGGCAGGGGGCATAGACACGGCATGGGGGTGGGATCTTGCCAGGAACAGCAAGGCAGTGCCGTACTGGGTGTGGAGCTGGGGGTCATGCTGATGGCCACAGGGGGAGAAAGCTGCAGGACACACAGACAAGGCAAAGCTCTTCTCTGAGTGTTCAGTGTCCCTTCTCTGGGCCTCTCTCCCCCCTCTTGGGGGAGGGGGGCAGTCTGAAGGAGCCCAGCGTCTGAGCAGGGAGACAGGCAGGAAACCAAAGGAGACTCAGCACACACAGTCCTGCCAAACCTGGCTGTCCCCACCCCCATGCCTCCCCCAACCAGCCCCTGCCTAGCTTGCCACCGCACAGACAATCCTTCCACCCCAGCCGGAGATCACAGCAGCCCTGCCCCCAGGACTCTCATGTGGCCCCATCCACGGAGGGGCAGGTTAAAGGATCCATATTCACAGGGTCTGAACTGCCTCCCCTACTGGACAACCGGACGCATCCCCGTCTCCTGCTGCCCCATCCACAACACAGCCCTGTGCCTGGCAGGAAGCCGCCAGCAGGGGCAGGGAGTCCTCGTGCTAAGCCCGTCACACCTCAAAGCACCGATTCGCCCCCAGCCTAGTCAGTCTCGCTCCCCCGCTTGCTGCAGCTGGGAAACAGGCTGCGAAATGAAGTGGCTTGGCCCAGATCAGAAAGCAAGACAGCAGCTGAGCTGGGACTGGAACCCAGGAGTCCTAGCTGAGCTGAGTCCCGCTCTCACAAACCCCGTCAGGAAGGGGCACGGTGCCACCCCCAACTCAGGCACGTCGGCTGAGTCCTGGGGCGTTTCCAGCTCTCCCCTCAGGGCCCAGCCAGGCCATCACCCTGGAGCCAGGCCAGGGCCACGCAGCCCCAGCACCAGGAGTGCACCTCTCCTGGGCCTTCCCTGCTGACTCATGATCCGTGCAAGTCCCCCCTTCCTAGAGGAGTCACCCGCTCATGCCAGGAGCCAGTGTGCGTAGCCTCACCGGCGTTGCCAGGTTGATGCCGTAAACTCCAGATGGCACCAAGCCAGGGGGGAAGAGGAGGGGTCACACCGGGCCTCACCAAATCCCCCTTGTTTGGAGGAACCAGGCTGCCCCCAGCAACAGGAGAGACGGGCAGGGCAGGAAGCCGGGGCCACTGACTGCTTGGCTGGAGATGCACTGGAGCAGCAGCTGGCCCCATGGACGGGAGCCTTGCCAGGAGTAAGAGCTGGAGAGATAAGGAGCTGGGGGGTGGAGCAGGGAGCAAACAGCCACAAGGTTGCCTGCATCAGCCTGGTATCCTGCACACACCCCCCACCCTCCGCTCTCCGGAGATTTACCCAGCACCCGGGAACCCACCCGTGGGTACAGCTGGAACGCACACCGAGCCCTGTGCTACCCCAAGACACGTCCCTCACACGCACGGCCCCCTGAAAGCACTGGCTCATTCAGGGGAGGGGTTAGACCACACACATTCGGGCCTCCCCCACAACCACTGCTAAACGAAGTGAACAGCCACTCACAGCCACTTTACAGCCAGCACCTCTGGATAACGGGCAACCAGCCCTAGAGCTGGGGAAGGGGGGAGGCAGGGATGCTGGAGCAGCCCGCAGCACCCCACGCCAGGCTGACTTTGGGTCTCGGGATCAGCTGAAGAGTTGTGGGGCAGGGCTCTGACCACAGGACTGGGAGGCGAACTGCTGGGCTGTGACCCTGCGAAGTGGGGAGAGGGAGCCAGCCCGGCAAGGCCCAGGGGCTGGAGGATCACTGCTGGTAAAGTGCTCTGGAGGTGGACAGCAGAATGGGGTTATGGGTTTCTTCCTGTGCCAGCTGCTTCTCAGCACAACCTTCCAGGAACCCTGGGGAAAGGATCCCTAATGAAAAGGGATCTGCCCCATGCCCACCCTCCACAGGCATCACTCCTTACCAGAGCTCTTTTACTGGCCTCCCCCTCCCCGGCGGGGGGAGATCGGGCACTACAGCAGCTTATGTGCAGGAGATACAGCACAGGCCTCGCGGAGAGAAGCGAGGCGCTGTCGAAAGGGGGCATCCATCTGTGCCAAGGGACGAGAGCGAGCAAGCACGTGGGTGCAGCGCCCTGGGCAGATAGGGTACGTGGTGCTCCTTATAGCATCCCTGCCAAGAGCGCGCGTCCCCTCAACACCCTCATTCGCCCTTGCTCCTGTGGGAGAATTCACAGGAATTGGACACAACCTGTTCCTTTGAGCCACGAGAGCGAATGCTGGGGGATGGGGCAGGGTAAGCCGAACGTAGGCGATCCCCGCATATAGCTCAGACCCTTCCCTGGGATCACTGGGAACAGAGGAACGAAACAACAGGCAGTACCAAGAACATAACACAGCCAGCCAGGAAGGGTTCACTCCAGGCCCGTGCGTGGGCACAATTCAGGATCACAGCCACTCTGCCGGTAAGTATTCGTTTCATTGTTCCATTCCCATGGAAGTAGCAACACCACGTAGTGTTTCCATGTGCTTGGCACCCATATCTCCCCAGGCGCTGCAAAGATGTCTAGGCCTCCATTTTACCACTGGGGGGAAACTGAGGCACAGAGGACAGACTTGGCCAAGATCACACAGCAGGTCAGTGGCTGAAGCCAGATGTCTTGGCTCCGAGGCCGGGGCCCTAACTCCTGGCTTAAACCAGGGTGCTGCTGGGGCTCTATCCTAACACAACTGGGGCTGTGTCTATGCTAGATGCACTAGAGGGGCACAGCTGCCGCGCCGTAGTGTAGACACTGCAGCGGCGGAAGGGGTTCTTCTGTCGCTGTAGTCAATTTGTCCCCTCGAAAGGCAGTAGCTAGGTTGAAGAATTTGACCTAGCAGTGTCTATACTGGGGCTCAGATCAGCTTAACAACCTCTCTCAGGGGTGTGAATTTTTCACACCTTTGAGCAATGCAGCCAGGTTGACCTAAGTTTTAGGTGTAGAGCAGGCCTGAGGACCAGGGCCTTGCCTGTTTCTCATGAGCCTGAAACCCCTCCACATTCACCAGCAGCCCGAAAGCACAGCTGTGATTCACTCTCTAGCCAAGGTTGGGGCATCCTGGGGGCTGCTCTAACTTGCACCAATTGACAACAGTTCCCTAGAGACCCTGCTCCAGCTGGGGATAGCAGAAGCGCAGTGTGTACCAGCCACTCCCCTTCCTCACCAGGGCTGTGGGGAAGGAAGTGTAGGAGCTGTCTGTGACAGATCTGGCTGTCTCCTGAAATCTCCTGGACAAACCTTACTGAATTAAGTTTAGGTGTCTTGGGAGTTCATGGTATTAAAAATGCAAATGTTTATGCATTATTGTGGGATTGTATGTAACGTCTCAGGGGAGCAGGGGGAGACATGACTGATGGAAACCCTGGGAAGTGTTAGGAGCATCAAACCACCGTTTGAAACAACATGCCAGACAAGAAGGAACTTCTACAGTTAAGTAGGTATCCCAGGAAATCTCTTCGCTCCCCTTTGAAGCTTTGCCTCGAAGAAGGGACCTTTGTCTGCTGATTAACTGTTACATGAGGACAAAATCAGAGAACCAAACTGGAGAAAGCAGTGACTCTCAGACTCAGGGGTGTTCTTGTTCTGAGCAAAAGCTGTTATGAACTTGTTACCGGGTTAGAAGGACTGAGTTGGGGTGATCTCTGGTAAGCTTATCAGCATGCATGTTGGTTCTTTTATTGTTTGTAAAATGTGATTGTTTCCCTTCAGAATAAAAGAGCTGTGTGATAACTTGTAACTGTAGCCAACCACACTGTCCATAGCTTCCCAAGAGCAAGCAAACCAGGCCTGCCTAAGTGGTCTGATCTGCTGTGGAACTCCCAGTGTAGGCAGGGAACTGGACAGCCTGGAAAAATCCATCAGGGGAAGAGAGATGCGGGTCTCCACCCAAGAGGTGACGGCTGAGGAGCCAGGAACCTAGAGGGGTGCCCTTGCTGGACCACGGAAGGGGAATACAGGTGCAGTTGCCCGGAACTGTGACAGTCTACACCTGCAGGGGTCTCTCCCACACCTGGCGGAAGCCTCAGTCGGAGGCTTGAGGGTGGTTTTTGCTCCCTTTGCGCTGCCTGAATGGCACAACTGGAGCAGAACAGGCAGAGAACCTGCCCCACATTATTGATCACGGCCCCTTGACCTTTTTGAAACACCAGATTCAGGTGAAAAGGTGGAACACCGCTGACTGGGGGGCTGAATTCAGTGCATTTCACCCCACCCCTAGCTTGTCAGCATATCAACAATGAATCACTGCCTTACCCAAGCTGTCAGAGAGTAGGGTGGGATAGAGGTTTTGGCAGCCGGACAGGGAACAGGATGGGCTTTGTACACATGGAAGGCAGATTGGTATTGTAAGAGAAGCACATTAACTGGATGTTTCTGCAGTTAACGCAGTGAATAGTTAACAACACTGACGTTTACATCATCATAAGGTTCCAAAATGAACAACCCACTGAGATGAACAGAGGCAGTTATTGCTTCCCTCAGAGTCACCACACTCAATTTTCCATTGCACCATTCCTGCTCCTTTAGTCACCTTTCTGCTCCCTGTATCTTTGATCTGCCCAGTCCTGGTGTAAAGCTGAGCAGTCTCAAGGCTGCTCTAACTTATGTCCTGGCTGCAGTGGCCCCACAGAGGTTGTCCACAAGCTAAGAATAGCAGGAATGTGTTCCAGCTCTGCGCTCCATTTCCTTCTGCCAGGGATGCAGCTCTATGTTGTCCAGGGAATCCCCTTACACACAGGATAGTCCCCAGAGATCCATATCCACCTCCTGGACAGGGCTGAGTCCAGAGCACAGCGGAGAACCATCCCCTCATTCCAGGCTGTCCGCAGACCCAGGATGGCAACCCCAGCATGGGTTACGTTACAGGTTAACTTCACAACGGCAAGAGCCAGCTTGAGGAGCACAATTCAGGGACTGGGGCGGGCTCTGACAGCCCCCCCCCCCCCGCCCCTCCCACCAGACTGACTTGGGCAACCTCCTTTTAGTTCAATTGTTAAATCTTTCCCGGGCAGTAATAAACCTAAACCTGAATTTGCCAGTTACAAACCCCTCCCCATGGTTCAAAGATGTGGTTCACCCTTGGTGCATGCTGGGAAAACCCGACTGTCTGGGAATCCCAAACAGTCAAAAACCACTTCTGGCCGCTCAGCTGCTGCCCTGCCCTTAAACACCCTGGGTACGTTGACTGACTGGCACGTATAGTCTGAGGCTGATGCTGGAAGCTGGTCTCCTCCTCCCCATGCCTCAGGTTCCTTACGAATGGCAGACAAAATGAAAGGTTTAGCCTGCCAGCTCATCTCCCTCGCTAGCCTCCTCTCCTGGCCCCCGTCTGCTGGCTGCGCCCCACATGCCCTTTGGGGAGAGGAGACACCGCTAACCCGGATTAGCTACACAATCACCTGGAATTGTGTTTCCCTGCCTGACAATCACATGCGAGACCCAGGATGACCTTAAAGCAGGCTTCTCTCGCCTGCCACAGCACCACTCCAGCGGCTTCCCAGGCCTACATCTCATCTCCCTCCGGGTCAGTGGCTCTGTCTCCCCCACTGGCATCTCAGGGCTTTGGTTAGCTGGAGCGGTTCTGCTGCGGGGGAGGGAGCAGGAAGCAGAGTACAATGCTCCCCCGCATCAGGGCTGAGAAGTGTTATCTAGAGCAGGACGTCCTCCTCCCCAGGCTGCCATGGGACAGGAGGGCTCCAGGAGGATTGTACCAGAAGAACTGCTACTTCTTCCTCTATTCCTTCCCTTCACTCTTCGGCTACGTCTACATTACCCGCCTGGATCGGCGGGTAGCAATCGAATTATCGGGGATCGATGTATCGCGTCTCGTCTGGACGCGATATATCGATCCCCAAACGCGCTCCCATCGATTCCGGAACTCCACCAGGGCGAGCGGCGGTAGCGGAGTCGACGGGGGAGCCGCGGCCGTCGATCCCGCGCCGTGAGGACGGGAGGTAAGTCGAAATAAGATACTTCGACTTCAGCTACGCTATTCCTGTAGCTGAAGTTGCGTATCTTAGATCGATCCCCCCCCCCAGTGTGGACCAGGCCTTCAAAGTAGAGGCACAAGCCAAGCTGCAGGACCAAGGATCAGTTGCAAGCCCCATGCTCTAGGACCCAGAGTCAACAGCCAAGATTTCTCCTTGATACCCTCAGAATACCTGCCTGCCCTCTCCCCAGTTCACCCTGACATACACTGGCTCCTGCTTAGCTCCTCTCTCCAGTCTGGGATCTTCTGTGGCCACAGCACAGAGGTCACGGCTCTCCCGCCCCACCCCGCTAGTCAACAGCCCCCTCCTTCCAGCAGAGAAAAGCTTTTTTCCCCTGGTTCTCTTCAACCTCAGCACATGGTGCCACAGGAGGGACCTCTCCCGGCTAGGGTAACCTCTTGTCATGGCTGCCCTTCTCCCCATCCCATCCTACCTGGTCATGCATCTCCCCTGGCCCAGAACACCCTCCCTCCTCCAGACCAGGCAGAAACAGAGCCCCTTGTCTCATCTGTGCCCACACACCCCTCTTCCCTGCCATTCACTGGTGCTATCTAAACGTCCTAGCCTGGCACCCTCAGCAGTGCCTCCTGCCCCTGCTCTCTGCCTGGCTTGATGATCAGTGGCCAGGTCTCTGCCAGGAGAGAGGACCCTTTGCATCTTGCAGAGCAGTTTACAACCTCACCGATGATCATCTATGGGGGGTGGGGGTGGGGGGGTGGCAGACAGAGGGGAAGCGAAGATGATGCCATTTGTTGAGTGTCTCACCCCAGGCTAGAGGACAGGACCCAAACCAGGAAGAGACCTCAGGCCTCCTGGCCCCAGCCTCACGTTCACACTGCTCCCACCCTCTCATTCATCTCACAATATCTGTCCTTTTCAAAAGCTCTCCGTGGACTTGCTCCTGCTGACTTCGCAGCCCTCCTCTCGCCCTGTCTCACTTCCCTGAGCATCTAGCAGCAGCTTCCTCCCTGACCTTCCCCCGAGCCTGGCCACCACTGCTTCACGAGCCGTCCCCTCTGCAGCTCTGGGCTGCTGGAACAGCCTGTCGGCCAGGCTCGCCATCCAGCTCCAGGCCCGAAGGGGGCCTTTTGCCCCTGCTGCCAGCCCCACCCCACTGTGGTTATTTCAATTAGCCCTTTGGGACCCAGCCTGAACGAAAGACACCTCACAGAAATCAGTTGGGATACAATTACCAGCTGACCCCAGCCACACGCTGCCTGTTTGAGGGCCTTGCTGACAGCCTGCCGGAAGCCCCCGCGCGGCAACAGCCACACACGAGACACCCCACCACAGCCACCCCCCCCTTCTATATGCAGACGGCTCAGGTGGAGCTGGGGGGCTGCATGCTGGGACTCGCCGTCCCCATGCACCGCATCTCTGTAGTGACGACAAGACCAGCACAGGCCTCGAAGCTGCGTTTAGTCCGCAGGCCCCAGTCTGGCTGCCCACATTTACAGGAAACACACGAATGCTGCTCCTGCGACATGAGGCAGTGAAGGGACCCAAAGAGAGAAGGGAGGCAGGTGCGGCTCCGGAGCAACCCTCCCCCCCCCAGCACATCCCTTCTGCAAGGATTCCTCTGCCCCAGTCCCCAGGTACAGCCCAGGCGCAGTGCGACGCGGAGACAATGGCAGGGCAGCCGAGGTAGGGCCACAGCCCACAGGTCTGCTCAGCGAGGTGAGAATGACCAGCTCGAACCCACCCCCTGCCAGGCCCTGTGCTCAAGCACGTCAGTGCGCGATGAAGGGAACGGGACTGGTATCGGAGCTGAGGGCAGCGGCTCCCCCATGCACCATCCCATGCCCTGCACCAGGGTTCTGGATAGGGACACAAACGGTGCCCGTCCTGCACGGCAGCTCGTTTGGCTAGGCGAGGGGCTGAGCAGCGCCAATAGAGGGGCTGGAGTTACAGAGCGCAGGCAGGAACTTGCTTGGCGCATGGCTCTTCCTCGCCCGTTGTTGGCAATGACCCACACAGCGCACAGCTCCCCACCCCAGTGGCCCCCAAACTCTGGGGCGCCTCCCCCCAGGGGGGAGTGGAGGAACATTTCGGGGGTGCAGATGGGCCCAGGCCAACCCCCACAGGAGGGGGAAGGGAGCGCCATCCAGCCCCACTCTGCCCCCAGCTCTGCTCCGGCCCTGGCCCCGCTCCCGGCTGCAGCCCCGGCTGGGGAGGGGGGGATGACAAATTCCATTACTGGTAAGGGGGACCACGGCCTGGCCCCCTTCAGACACAGCAGCCCAAGAGAACCCGTCTCCTCTCCCCATGCTTGCACTACAGACGAGGGGCTGGCGGCAGAGCTGGGGTTAGCGCCACAGGCACAGTCTCCCCTCTCTTGCGAAGGCTGCCGAGAACCTGGCTCTGCTCTGGAGGAACTGGGGAGCTGCAGGAATAAAGCAGCTGCTGGCTGTGGAGCAGTCGAACCTGGGCAGTGCGGAGGGACCAGCAGTGAGCAAGCACCTGCCCACCCCCAGAGACGGGAAGGGGGAGCCTTCCCCAGTAGGCCACCGGAGGCAAAATCACTGTGTGATGGCAGTACAGAGCGCTGCCCTATCAGCAATGGGGGCGCAGGGGGGTCCCCGGCCCGGCTAGACAGAGCGCTGCCCTATCAGCAATGGGGGGCGCAGGGGGAGTCCCCGGCTGGACAGAGCGCTGCCCTATCAGCAATGGAGGGTACAGGGGGGGTCCCCGGCTGGACAGAGCGCTGCCCTATCCGCAATGGGGGCGCAGGGGGGGTCCCCGGCTAGACAGAGCGCTGCCCTATCAGCAATGGGGGTCCAGGGGGGTCCCCGGCTGGACAGAGCGCTGCCCTATCAGCAATGGGGGCGCAGGGGGGGTCCCCGGCTAGACAGAGCGCTGCCCTATCAGCAATGGGGGTACAGGGGGGTCCCCGGCTGGACAGAGCGCTGCCCTATCAGCAATGGGGGCGCAGGGGGGGTCCCCGGCAGGACAGAGCGCTGCCCTATCAGCAATGGGGGTACAGGGGGGTCCCCGGCTAGACAGAGCGCTGCCCTATCAGCAATGGGGGGCCAGGGGGGTGCCCGGCTGGACAGAGCGCTGCCCTATCAGCAATGGGGGCACAGGGGGGCCCCCGGCTGGACAGAGCGCTGCCCTATCAGCAAGGGGGGTACAGGGGGGTCCCCGGCTGGACAGAGCGCTGCCCTATCAGCAATGGGGGCGCAGGGGGGGGTTTACCGGGCCCCTCTGTCCTGCCCAGCCCGCCCCCCGGCCGGGTCTCGCTCGCCCAGCGCCGGGCCGGGGGGGGGGAAAGAGGGGGGCGGGGTGAACGACACAAAGCGGCCCGGGCCGGGCCGAGCCGAGCCCGGCCCCACTTACCCGGAGCGCGCAGCGATCGGGCCTAGGCGAGCCCCCCGCCCGCGGTGACACGCCGGCCCCGGGCCGCCGGCCGGCTCCCGGGCCATTTCCTGCCAGCTGATCGCGCCGGCCCCCGGCTCCGCCCCGGCCCGCCCCGCCTCACCTGGCAGCCGCCGGGCCCGGCTCGCTCGTCTCCGCGCCGGCCAGGCCGCCGCCATCGCCATAGCAACACCCCGCCCCCGGCCGGGCGGGGGGAGCGCTGGCCGGGCGGGGGAAACTGAGGCACGCGGCGGCGGGACTCGCGCCCGGGGGCCTAGAAGGCCGGGTGCGGGCCCGGGCCCCTCGCCCCGCCCCGCCGGCCCTCCCCCGGGGGAAGAGGTTGCACTTGGGCGGCTGCGCGGCGCTGCCCCGTGAACAGGGGCTGCCTCAGGGAGCTGGGGGCCCTCCTAGGAACCAGCTCCCTGTCCGCAGTACAGCACCGTGCACAATCCCCCCTCCCCTGGGCACCGCCCTGCAGCCTGCCCGCCACAGGTGCAGGGGGGCTCAGCACCCAGCCCTGGGGAGGGGGCAGCAGGCGGGGAAGTTTCACTCCTGCTCACCTACTGTTCCTGCAGCACTGGGGAGACACAGGCTCGAACCTGTCACCGGCTGCCGCAAGGACCCCCCCCTTCCACAGCCACCCCGGCCGGTCTCCAGGTGGGGGGGGGGGGTATAAGGAGCACCCGCTCCTTACACGCGTAATCTCACACCAAAGGAAGGACAGGTGGAAACAGGTGCTAATACCTGGATGCCCGTGTCACCTGCCAGACTCTCCTATTCCCCAGTGCCCAAGGACCAGGACTGTCTAAACAACAGACAGGCAATGCCCCCGCCCGCTCTTTGCAGGCTCTGGCCATGTCTACACTACAGGGCTTACAGTGGCAGTGCCATAGCTATGGTGGCAGAACCCCGTAGAGCAGGCACAGCCTACAATGATGGCAGGGGTTTTACCGGCACTGTAGGACCACGTAGGCCGGCACAGCTGTGGTGCAGGGGGTCACCCCCCTGAGCGCCGTAGCTATAGCAACCTAAATGTTAAGTCTACACCAGGCCTCTGTCATAGCTGGAGCAATGGATCTTAGGAGGAAGCACAATGAACAAGAGCTGGTGGGTCTGCACCCGAGCTGTGAGACAAAAGCAGGCTCATAGGGAGAGGGGATGGAGCAGCAGCTCTCTCATGGCTTTCTGGGGCCAGGCTTTCGTGGCTCCCACTCAACCCCTGAAGGAGACCAGAGCAGATCATGCCATGGAAGAATATCCTAGGGAAGGGGGTGTTATTCTCTTCTCAGGGAGCACTGCTGAGCACAGAACTAGGAACTTACAACAGTGAATGATCCCGCCCAACCCCAAGTGGGGAGATGGGACCTGAAAGAACAAAGAGCTGGAGAAGCCTTGTTCCTTGAACATAGGGTGACCAGACAACAAGTGTGAAAAATCGGGACAGGGGGTGGGGGGTAATAGGAGCCTATATAAGAAAAAGACCCAAAAATCGGGACTGTCCCTATAAAATCGGGACATCTGGTCACCCTACTTGAACAGCCCATCACCACAGGGGCCAAGTAATGGGACACAGAGCCTCTCACCACAAGGTCACTGGTTCAAATATGGCTACAGGTTGCTAGTGACTAGAAGTGGTTAGTATCTGGCCGTGGCCCCTCGGTGAAGCAAATTGGGGGTTCTCCATAGTTGGTGGAACCTGCGCCATGTCTTGCAGGCCAGAGCCAGCAGCACACACAGATGTTTGCAGACATGCCACAACAAGGCCGGCAGGCCATTTTCTTATTTTTCAGGGACAGATGCACCATGCCCTGCTCCATTCGTGCTCCCCCATCTGGAACCTCTAAGCAACTGGGAGGTGAGGGGAAGACAAGACCCAGATTTCCCTCACTAGCTACCTGCCTAGACCATGATCCAGCTCCTATTTCCACTTTCCTTGCAGTCAGGAGTAGATTCTCTGCACTGGAGGAAGCAGAACCCACTCTTACTGACATCCAAGGGATCTGCACCTGCTACTCCTGGGCTGAATGTAGCCCTTTAGCTCCATCGATTCTGTTCCATTCAGGTTCTTACACCAAGGGTCTCTCTGCCAGGTGTGGCATAACTAAGTAAGCATAGTGTGAGTTTAGTAGAATACTGCCCCTGCCTTGAGTGCCTGATGGGGGATTTGGGATTCCCCGGTGGGCTCGTTCCTCGCTGAGTGTGCGTGACACACGCACCCCTGGCACTACAGTCCGCATTTATTTTGTTCACAAGGATTTACACATGGGAACAAGGATTTTTATTGCAAAAACAGCAGCAAAGTTCACACTTCTTAGATACAGCTTGAGCTCCATCGCTAGGACTTCAACTCCAAATCGAAACCACCACCAAGGAAAGTATCCTCAGCCCATCAGGCACCACGGGTCTCAAACCCACGCCTATGGCGTTAGCAAACAAGAGCCTGACCCTCAGTGCCAGATAAGGGAACTTCCCCACCCCCACATGCTACATCTGCTGACTCAACAGCAGATTGCTGATTGGACACCATCAATATAACGCTCCATGTTCTTATCCTACCCCAGGGGTAGGCAACCTATGGCACGCGTGCCGAAGGCGGCACGCGAGCTGATTTTCAGTGGCACTCACAATGCCCGGGTCCTGGCCACCAGTCCGGGGGGCTCTGCATTTTAATTTAATTTTAAATGAAGTTTCTTAAACATTTTAAAAACCTTATTTACTTTACATACAACAATAGTTTAGTTATATATTATAGACGTATAGAAAGATCTTCTAAAAACGTTAAAATGTATTACTGGCACGCAAAACCTTAAATTAGAGTGAATAAATGAAGACTCGGCACAGCACTTCTGAAAGGTTGCCGACCCCTGTCCTACCCCTTTTCTGAGCAACTAATCATTGGACCTGACCAGACCCCTGAGACCAAGTTCCTGCCTCCTTGCCTGGTTCCCACTCCTTGTTCTGGGTCCTGCTTCCTTGCTCTAACTCCAGTTACTCACTCTGGCTCGACCCATGGCGTGGCTCCCCACTCTGACTCTGGATTGACCTGTGGCATGCCTTCCACCTGATCATTAGGTCAGACTGCCCCATTGCAGTCCCTGACAACCGTGGGTCTGTGCTTAACATCTCCCAAACTCCTGCCCCTTTGCCATGAGGCAAAGTATCTAGTCAGAACCAGCATCTAGCTGGAGCTGCCTGGTCTCACATTTTCCAGCTGAACAAAGCACTCACTCATGCCCACAGGCCAGCCTTCTTTAAGCCTACTGGTTTCAACAGGGTAGGAAATTCATAAGAATGGCCATACTGGTTCAGACCAAAGGTCCATCTAGCCCAGTATCCTGTCTTCTGACAGTGGCCAATGCCAGGTGCCCCAGAGGGAATGAACAGAACAGGGAATCATCAAGTGATCCATCCCCCGTCGCCCATTCCCAGCTTCTGGCAAACAGAGGCGAGGGACACCATCCCAGCCCATCCTGGCTGATAGCCATTGATGGATCTGTCCTCCATGAATTTATCTAGTTCTTTTTTGAACCCTGTTATAGTCTTGGCCTTCACAACATCCTCTGGCAAGGAGTTCCACAGGTTGACTGTGCATTGTGTGAAGAAATATTTATTTCGTTTGTTTTAAACCTGCTGCCTATTAACTTCATTGGGTGACCCTAGTTCTTGTGTTATGAGGAGTAAATAACACTTCCTTATTTACTTTCTCCACACCAGTCATGATTTTATAGACCTCAATCATCTCCCCCAATCATCTCTCTTTTCCAAGCAGAAAAGTCCAAGTCTTATTAATCATTTCTCATACGGAAGCTGTTCCATACCCCTAATCATTTTTGTTGCCCTTTTCTGAACCTTTTCCAAATTCCAATATATCTTTTTTGAGATGGGAAGACCACATTTGCATGCAGTATTCAAGATATGGGCGTACCATGGGTTTATACAGAGGCAATATGATATTTTCTGTCTTATTATCTATCCCTTTCTTAATGATGCCCAACATTCTTTGCTTTTTTGACTGCCGCTGCACATTGGATGTTTTCAGAGAACTATCCACAATGACTCCAAGATCTCTTTTTTGAGTGGTAACAGCTAATTTAGACCTCATCATTTTATATGTATAGCTGGGATTATATTTTCCAATGTTCATTACTTTGCATTTATCAACATGGAATTTCATCTGCCATTTTGTTGCCCAGTCACCCAGTTTTGAGAGATCCTTTTGTAGCTCTTCACAATCTGTCTGGGACTTAACTATCTTGAGTAGTTTTGTATCATCTGCAAATTTTGTCACCTCACTGTTTACCCCTTTTTCCAGATCATTTATGAATATGTTGAAGAGGACTGGTCCCAGTACAGACCCCTGGGGGACACCACTATTTACCTCTCTCCATTATGAAAACTGACCATTTATTCCTACCCTTTGTTTCCTATCTTTTAACCAGTTACCAACCCATGAGAGAACCTTCCCTCTGATCCCATGACAGCTTACTTTGTTTAAGAGCCTTTGGTGAGGGACCTTGTCACAGGTTTTCTGAAAATCTAAGTACACTATATCCACTGGATCCTCCTTGTCCACATGCTTGTTGACCCTCTCAAAGAATTCTAGTAGATTGGTGAGACATGATTTCCCTTTACAAAAACCATGTTGACTCTTCCCCAACAAATTATGTTCATCTATGTGTCTGACAATTTTGTTCTTTACTATAGTTTCAACCAATTTGCCCGGTACTGAAGTCAGGTTTACCGGCCTGTAATTGCCGGGATTACATCTGGAGCCCTTTTTAAAAATTGGCGTCACATTAGCTATCCTCCAGTCATTTGGTGCAGAAGCTGATTTAAATGAGAGGTTACAAACTACAGTTAGTAGTTCTGCAATTTCACATTTGAGTTCCTTCAGAACTCTTGGGTGAATACCATCTGGTCCTGGTGACTTCTTACTGTTTAGTTTATCAATTTGTTCATAAATCTCCTCTAATGACACCTCAATCTGGGACAGTTCCTTCAGATTTGGGCTCAGGTTTGGGAATCTCCCTCATATCCTTAGCCATGAAGACTGATGCAAAGAATTAATTTAGTTTCTCTGCAATGGCCATATCGTCCTTGAGTGCTCCTTTGGCATCTCGATCGTCCAGTGGCCCCACTGGTTGTTTAGCGGGCTTCCTACTTCTGATGTACTTAAACATTTTTTTGCTATTACTTTTTGAGTCTTTGGCTAGCTGTTCTTCAAATTATTTTTGGCCTTCCTAATTATATTTGTACACTTCTTTTGCCAGAGTTTTTGCTCCTTTCTATTTTCCTTACTAGGATTTAACTTCCACTTTTTAAAGGATGCTTTTTTGCCTCTCACTGCTTCTTTTACTTTGTTGTTTAGCCACAGCGGCTTTTTTGTTGTTGTTCTCTTACTATGTTTTTTAATTTGGGGTATACATTTAAGTAGAGCCTTTATTATGGTGTCTTTAAAAAGTTTCCATGCAGCTTGCAGGGATTTCACTTTTGGTGCTGTACCTTTTAATTTCTGTTTAACTAACTACCTCATTTTTGTGTAGTCCCCCTTTCTGAAATTAAATGCTACTGTGTTGGGCTGCTGTGGTGTTTTCCCCACTACAGGGATGTTAAATTTAATAATATTATGGTCAGGTCACTGTTAACAAGCGGTCCAGCTATATTCACCTCTTGGACTAGATCCTGTGCTCCACTTAGGACTAAATCAAGAATTGCCTCTCCTCTGGTGGGTTCCAGGACTAGCTGCTCCAAGAAGCAGTCATTTAAGGTGTCAAGAAACTTTATCTCTGCAGCCCGTCCTGAGGTGACATGTACCCAGTCAATATGGGGATAGGTGAAATCCCCCATTATTATTATTGAGGTTTTTATTTTAATAGCCTCTCTAATCTCCCTGAGCATTTCACAGTCACTATCACCATCCTGGTCAGGTGGTCTGTAATATATCCCTACTGCTATATTCTTATTATTAGAGCGTGGAATTACTATCCATAGAGATTTTATAATACAGTTTGGTTCATTTACGATTTTTACTTCATTTGAGTCTACACTTTCTTTCACATATAGTGTCACTCCCCCACCAGCATGACCTGTTCTGTCCTTCCGATATATTTTGTATCCTGGTATTACTGTGTCCCATTGATTATCCTCATTCCACCAAGTTTCTGTGATGCCTGTTATATCAATATCCTCATTTAATACAAGGCACTCTAGTTCACCCATCTTATTATTTAGACTTCTAGCGCTGGTATATAAGCACTTTAAAAACTTGTCACTTTTTAGCTGTGTGCCATTACATGATGTAATTGAATGGGACTCTTTTTTATTTGACTGTTTCTCATCAGATCCTACCTGTATTTTATCATCTTCCATCCTCTCGTCCTTACTAGGACATAGAGAATCTCCATTAATAGATCCTCCCCTAAGGGATGTCTCTGTCCGAACCACGTGCTCCTTCGCATCTGTCAGCTTTCCCCCAGCCCTTAGTTTAAAAACTGCTCAATGACCTTTTTAATGTTAAGTGCCAGCAATCTGGTTCCATTTTGGTTTAGGTGGAGCCCATCCTTCCTGGATAGTTCAATATAACGCAGTTTCACCTATAACGCGGTAAGATTTTTTGGCTCCCGAGGACAGCGTTATATCGAGGTAGAGGTGTATTACCTGTCACTTCCCCGGAGAGGTACCCTCAGTACGAAAGGATACCACATCATCACCTGGGGATCGTTTCCCCCACTCCAGTTGGATGTTCTCCTTTCCTGAAACTTTCATCCTCCTCAACAGCACAGAGGCTGTCAGACCGGGGGTGGGACCATTCTGCTGTGTCCTGGAAAGTCTCATCTATGTACCTCTCTATCTCCCTTAACTCCTCCAGTTCAGTCACTCTGGTCTCCAAAGCCCGTAGACGGTCTCTGAGGGCCAGGAGCTCCTTGCACCGAATGCACACATACGCCACCCACCCATCATACATGCAGCATTGGGTGCAATGAACTGGATCACCCCCACTCTCTTGCTGGACTTCTGCCTGCATTCTCTTCTTACTCCTGAATTCCCCACCCAGCAGAGCTCTGGACAGGGTGCACTGCTGCAGCGATCTCCCAGCTCAGCTATTTATCTTACAAGAATTGTTCGCTTCATTACTTCTCTCCCCTTTTTGCCATAACACCATGACTGTAACTAGGCTGAGTCCATGAAGCTTGGCAACTTAAGACCAGTGCTTGTTAAGTAAAGCTCATACAGCAGAGAGGTGTGTGTCTCCAACAGCTGCTGCCCGTTGTTGGTCTCCAAGTGTCCTGGCATCAGACCTGGTGGCTGCCTATGTTTCTATCTTCCCACGGCCTCCCTTTTCATGACAGACCCTCTGAGTATGTCTCTATACTGCGATTACAGAGCCCGTGGCACTGAATCTTAAAGCCCGTCAGTTGACTCAGGCTGAAGACTAGGTACTGTGATCCTTCTCCTTCCCCCGCGGGCCCAAGCAGGGTGAGGGTTTCAGAGCCCAGATTCCAGCCCAAACGTCTACACTACAATGTTATAGCTCCACAGCCCAACCCCACAAACCCGGGCCAGCCACAGCATAGTGTGAGTCTTTCAGTGCAGTGTAGACATACCCTTCCAGAACCCTCTGGAGGACGGCGTTCAGGTGGAAAACCCTGTTGTTAGCATGTGGGATATTGTGCCAATACCCAGTCCCGGATGGATTTCCCAGGATGTGCCATATTGGATTAAGCTCATTTGTCCCTTGTCACTCACTCCACAATCTTTTAATTTCCCTCTTAACATGCGGCTGAGACATATCCAATTACAAACGGGCCCATTTCAAGTGATTCACTTAAGCTGGTGTAAATCCTTGTTTAAAAAAAAAACGCCAGCTAAGGATTTATTTTGGGTACCTTTAACACATACACGTACGCACTGGGTGAGCAAACAGCCCTTCTCAGAGTATTTTTTGAGGCTAGAAATTGACTTCTCCCCCAGGCCACTTATATGGCCTTGTCTTCACTAGGGTTCTGGGGGTGGAATTTCCGCCCTCGCGGACACCGGCGCAGCCGCACCAGAAGTAACAACAGGGGGAGTGCTAGTGAACATAAGGCCTTAAGAATGAGAAGCTTCCCCACAAAACAGGGCAGACACCTGCAGTAAGCTCCCCTCCTTACACCCAGCCTGCACTGCAAGACATCCATGTTAGCAGTATCCTCACCCTTGGAAGCATCACGGTTTTGATTGATTTCATCTACCAGCATAATACAGACGCACAATTACAGCAGCTATAATTTCTGTAATAAATAAATTCATACTAGACATCCAGGCCTGGAGTGTCACAGAGGAGATACGTAGGGTTGGTTGGGTATTTCATTACAAAAAAACAAAATAACCATTCCAAATCTAAAATCGATTCCCCCAACAAACAAAGCATTAAATGGCCCCGGCTCTCAGTGCCCTAAGAGCTATATGCCCGCGGGCCATCGTTTGCTCACCCCTGGGTTAGGGGATTAGGTCTTTAGTCACCATGTCTCCAGTATTCCCCCAGACCTCCTACAAGCCTTGGGGTCAGGTTTTTTCCTTTGTTTGGGTTGGAGCCGACCCTCCAGTCAGGTCATCCAGCCAGTCCTATCTCCGCCCAGTGTGGCAGGGTGCCTGGGAAAGAGGGGCTCGGTTATTGTCCGCCAATAGTTCCAAAACCTTACACTTGCTTTTATTTGAATCTCTGTCTCAAGCTCTGGTCAGTAAACACCAGTTTGGTTCTACTATAGACACGTCTATGTGCCCCCTTGTCCTAAGGAGAGGGTTGAAGGGAGGTGAAACCAGCGAGCTGGAGTGCACTGCTTTCCCAGAGGCAGCGGATCAGCGTACGCTGTGCATGGCCAGAAGATAAGGGACTGGGTACTTACGTGTAACACAGTGTGTGTGAGAACTGGTAGACTGCACTGAGAAAGAGTGAGGCTTGCAGAGCCCGGAGCAGAGCGCTCGTGTTGCCAGCAAGCGGGAGCTGGGAGGGTTTCCCCCGGTGGGCACAAGCAGGACTCTCTCACACCGTGAGCAGGTGGTCATGATTCACCCCAGACACATCAAGTACCCCCCAAGTGTCTCACAGCCCAATCAACACTGCGTAAGCTGATCTTCTCTCACCATCTTCATGAGCTTTCCATGAAGGTTTCAGCATGGCCAGGAGAGATGAAGCATATGCTGGGGGCGATCCCTTTAGTACCCAGAGAGCGACACCACCTGGCTAAGTCAGGCAGACTAGCACTGAAAACAATGTGCTCGCGGGGGCCTCTCTAAAATGAGTTGTGGGTCTCAGTCCAGTTCCTACAGGACAGGACCAGGTCACAGTAACCACTACCACAGCTGTTGTCAGTTTCAGCCTAGAGGGCCAGGTTTGAACATGCCATGGAGACGGGTCTCCCCCCCCCACGCAGTGTATACACTAGGATTCTCCCCCCACCAGTGTTACCAATGGTGGAAGCACTAGTGTAGACAGGGTGCATCACCACGCCACCAGCCTGTTTGCACTAACTCTTCCACCAGTGGGATCAGCCATGGAGCTCCACCAGTCCTTGACTGACAATGAGAAAACTCCCAGTAGAGGCGCTCTCTCCAGGTCTGGACTGGGGAACAGCGGTGAAGGACGGAGCCACAGGACAACTTGCACTCTTGCTGTCTGTGCATTCTCCACCCTAGAGCCAGAGGCTGCAGTCTCAGCAAGGCACCTTTCGACTCAGTGATTTTCCGCAATTCCCGAGTTCAGCGTGGAATGCAGGAGTCACCAACGTGCAGGTGGAAGCACCCACCAAAGGGAGGGGGAAAGTTTCCTGCCATAAGCTCCAGGACCTGCCTCATCTCTGCTGAGCTCCCAGGCTCGCTCTGCCGTGTTGTTACAGAAGCAGCAGCAGTCATAGGAGCAGCTCTGTTTTTGTTCTCGGGGAAGGGCAGCAGCCAGTTTTCCAAGATAACACAGGATAACATGGTCTTCTGTGTCTGATTAACTGACAGGGATGTTGTAACGGCGTCGGCACCCGCCCTCGCGAGCGCCCCTGCTCTGGCTGATATGTGCCTGCGATCACTCAGTTTTGAACAAGGCGGCGCCTACCGCTCGTGGGCGCCCCCTTTTGGTCGGGTGTGAGCCTGCTTTTCTTTCAGTTCTTACAACAGGGCAGCACCCGCCTCTCGGCGAGCCCCCCACCCCAGCCAATGGTTCTCTCAGCAGGTCTTCAGTGACTTAGCCCTCCGGCCGAGGCAGACTGTCTGTAGGTGGAACAAGAAGCAAACCCCCTTCCGGGGTATACAGTCTTTACCGCCCGCCAAGGCTTCCTGCCTTCTAACACAATCCAACAGGCCGCATCGTACTACCCTCCATTGGTGTGTCCTTCCGGCAGCCCTCCCTGGGCTTAGTCTCTAACCAGGCCAACAGGGCCCATCATGGTACCCTTAATTGGTCTGGCATGGCTCTAGGCTCAGTCCTTGCTTGGCCTTGCAGCCAGCCAGGAGCTCCTTCTTCGCTACCCCTGGTCTTCGGCAGCCTTCCCTGGGCTCAGTCTTGCCTGCACTGAGCTGTCCCTAGTCCTGTTGCTCAGCCAGCCAGGAACCCAGCATCCCCTCTTCCAGCTCCAGGCAGCAACTGACTGTTCTGCCTCTGCTGCTTCCTTTTATATGGCCCTTCTACCCCTGATTGGCTGCTCCCCTGCAGCCACTCTAGGCTGCCTGGAGGACCTCTCCTCTGCTCTTTTCTGGGGTGGGGTGAGACAGGGCCATGAGGCCTCCAGCAGGAGGTCTCCACACCTATTCTACCCCATCACAGATGTATATTCCAGAACAGGGCTATTAGATGGCTAAAGCAAAGTGCAGCACATTCACACCGCGCTTCAGAACTCCAGCACAGCAGCTCTGTTCACATCCTCAGCCAGAAGGGAATCTGGGTTGGCCGCCTCTCCCTAGATGTGTATTCCAGCATTGTGTGTCTCACTCCACCCCAAATGACTATTACTGCCCTCCCCAGCCAAGAGCGGGGGCCCATTTTGTCAGGCACTGTACGAAGACGTAGTAAGGAACAGTCCAAAGAGCTACGGTACCAGCAGACAAGACACAGAGGGTGGAAGGGGAAACAGAGTCATAGAGCAGGGAAGCAGCCTGCCCAAGGTCACACAGCAGGGCAGCGGCAGAGTCAGGAGCAGAATCCATGTCTCCCCAGTCCCAGGCAAGAGCCCTATCCACTGGACCACGCCGCCTCTCAACATTATGTTACAGAAACACAGAGCGTACATCTACACTGTGATGAAAGACCAGGGCTGGCCCAGGTCAGCTGACGGAGCGCTTGCAGGGCTTGGGCTGTGGGGCTATAAAATTACAGCATAGACATTTGGACTCGGCCCCAGGCTCTGGGACACTCCCCCTTCACGGGGGTCTCAAAACCCAGGCTCCAGCCTGAGACCACCCATTTCACAGCTTGGCAGCTCAAGCCCCGCAAGCCTGAGGCAGCTGACCTAGGCCAGCTGCAGGTCGTCTGTTGCAATGCAGACATACCTCTAGAGGCCAGCCCCATAGGGGACCCATTGTATGAGGTGTGGTACAACACACTGAGAACATGTGCCTGAGCTGTCAGTCTGACACCACCACAGCCAGCTGGCTTGCATGTCTCAACCTTCCGGGACTTGGAGGGCAGCATGGGGAGAGGGATGTCTGCTGAGGTTGGGCAACGGAGCGGTTCCCCTGTGTCTAGCTGTTCCATCACCCCCAGGCAGCACAGCAAAACTAAAGGAACCTCCCTCTGTGTGGCCCGAGTGTGGGGCACTCTGCCCAAAAATCACCTGTTCTCACTTACGCACCATGTCCCGATCTCCATGTTCCCTTCCCTCAGGCTCAGGCCTACACGGGGGACATTTCTGTGACAGTCTGTGCTCCTATGTCACCCCTTTGACAAAGCTAGGTTAAATGTTGGACAAAGTATGCCTTATGAGGTATCATTTGAAAACTCAATTTGCTGATCATTAATGTCCTGGTAAAGTACGTGTGGCAACATTGCATGTAAAGTTATAAGATTCCACTCTATGACATTGCTGAGACATGATACAAGTTTAGAAAAGCAGCCCCAAATTGGTTCCTCGGAGACAAAAGACAAACTGATGCCCCAGCTGGGGGTCAGCTAAATCAAATTAACCACCCCCCATTCAGTGGCCATTCCTGACAGGGAAAAGAATGTGAGCAAGAAATTTACATCTTGCCAAGAAAGAGCTGGAAGTTCCCATGCCCACAGACTTTGTGGCCGCTGAACCCCAGCTCGAGATGAGTCTCAAAGAAGAGGAAAAAGTGTAAGAAGGGGAACAAATGCCACAAGTTACTCCTCCCTTCTCTCTGCTCTCGCCCTCAACAACACCTGAAGGAAAAGGAGAACACTCGACTGAGTGAGTACTGGCTGAAAGGATTCCAGCCAGCAAGACTGTTAAAGCATGCGGTGAGAGACCTTTTGCTTTAAATTAGGGCTGTCAAGCAATTTAAAATATTAATCACGATTAATCGCACTGTTAAACAATAATAGAATGCTATTTATATAAATATTTTTGGATGTTTTCCACATTTTCAGGTAATTGAAATCAATATACAACACAAAGTGTACAGTGCTCACTTTATATTTATTTATTATAAATATTTGCACTGTAAAAATAAAATAGTATTTTTCAATTCACTTAATACAAGTACTGTAGTGCAATCTCTTTATCATGAAAGTTGAACTTACAAATGTACAAATAATAACTGCACTCAAAAATAATATAAAACTTTAGTCTAAAAGTCCACTCAGTCCTATTTTTTGTTCAGCCAATCACTCAGACAAACAAGTTTGTTTACATTTGCAGAAGATAATGCTGCCCACTTCTTGTTTACCATGTCACCTGAAAGTGAGAACAGGCGTTTGCCTGGCACTGTTGCAGCTGGCGTTGCAAGATACTTATGTGCCAGATGCACTAAAGATTCATATGTCCCTTCATGCTTCAACCACCATTCCAGAGGACATACATCCATGCTGACGGGTTCTGCCTGATAACGATCCAAAGCAGTGCGGACCGATGCATGTTCATTTTCATCATCAGAGTCAGATGCCACCAGCAGAAGGTTGATTTTCTTTTTTGGTGGTTCGGGTTATGTAGTTTCCGCATCAGAGTGTTGCTCTTTTAAAACTTCTGAAAGCATGCTCCACACCTCGTCCCCATCAGATTTTGGAATGCACTTCGGATTCATAAATCTTGGGTCGAGTGCTGTATCTATCTTTAGAAGTCTCACATTGGTACCTTCTTTGGTTTTGTCAAATCTGCTGTGAAAGTGTTCTTAAAATGAACAACATGTGCTGGGTCATCATCCGAGACTGCTATAACATGAAATATATAGCAGAATGCGGGTAAAACACAGAGCAGGAGACATACAATTCTCCCCCAAGGAGTTCAGTTACAAATTTAATTAACACTTTTTTTTTTTTAATGAGCATCATCAGCAGGGAAGCAAATTCTCTGGAATGGTGGCCAAAGCATGAAGGGGCATTCGAATGTTTAGCATATCTGGCACATAAATACCTTGCAATGCTGGCTACAACAGTGCCATGTGAACGCCTGTTCTCACTTTCAGATGACGTAAATAAGAAGCGGGCAGCATTATCTCCTGTAAATGTAAACAAACTTGTTTCTCTTAGCAATTGGCTGAACAAGAAGTAGGACTGAGTGGACTTGTAGGCTCTAAAGTTTTACATTGCTTTTGTTTTTGAGTGCAGTTATGTAACCAAAAATAAAAATAAAAGTCTACATTTGTAAGTTGCACTTTCATGATAAAGAGATTGCACAACAGTACTTGTATGAGGTGAATTGAAAAATACTATTTCTTTTATCATTTTTACAGTGCAAATATTTGTAATAAAATAATATAAAGTGAACACTGCGCACTCTGTATTCTGTGTTGTAATTGAAATCAATATATTTGGAAATGTAGAAAAATATCCAAAATATTTAATAAATTTCAATTGGTATTCTATTGTTTCACAGTGCGATTAAAACTGTGATTAATTGCAACACTTTTTTAATCACAATTAATTTGAGTTAATCGCGTGAGTTAACTGCGATTAATCAATAGTCCTAATTTAAACTCAGTTAGCTTGTCAAGTTAGATATTAGTTGCATTTCACTTTATTTTTTTAACCAATTCTGATTTTTATGCCTCATTACTTATAATCACAAAATCTTTTCCTTTCAGTAGTTAACACACTTGTTTTATCTAAACCAGTGCGTCTGGACTGAAGAGTTTGGGAACCTCCATTTGGGAGAACAGGATTTCCGCACATCATTTTCTATTAATAAAATGATGGACTTTCTATGAGCTTTCATTGTCCAGAAGGAGAGAGCAGGCCAGTACAAGAGACACATTTCTGGGGACAAATCTGGGAGTGGGAGTTTGCTGGTGTTGCTCTGCAGTATAATTCATGGGTGGCTGGCTATAGCACTCATAGAATACAACTGGGAGTAACTTACATGCTGGAGACTGAGAGAGAGAGACCAGGAGTGGTTGCTCTCAGAGCGAAGCAGTGTAAACGGCACCCCAGGTTGGAGAATTGAGGGGACACAGCTGTTCAACAGTCCAGGTTGAACCCTGGGGAATGTCACAATTTCACCCAAGAGGCTAATCCATTTTAAAACGGATTCAGGTTTCTAAGCCAGCTGGAGCGGTGCAGCAGACTGGCAGCCGAAGCCAGCCCAAATCTGAGTGAACTGTGGAGGACAAGCCAGGCTGTGGACAGAGCAGGCTTTTAGGAACGTTCCACTGGCTTTTTACCCCACATTCACAGCTGAAAGGAGGGGACACAGCTCATGCACAGGACCAGACATATGCAAACGGCTGGGCCATCCATGGAGAGGCAAGACAGCAACACATGGTCCAGGTAGAGCAACGTGGCCTGCTTTCCACTCCTACTCTGCCTCAGTTGCCCCAGTGCGAACTGAACTCTGACTGTGGGTGTTACAACAACTCGTGCTCCATCCCATAATAGTCCCAGCAATCTGCAGCTGCTGGAGCTCGCTGGTTCCTTTGTGGGCAGGGCTGGCTCCTTCCGGTATCAGTCTGGGCTGGCTACAGAAGGAGAGGGGGAAGGGTCTAGTTCAAAGGATCCTTTTACACTAATACCTAGCACTGACCTTTGAAATGTGTAGTGTAAAAGACAGAGGTTTACAGTTGCACACTGATCAATCCACAGAGGTGGGGATGCTCTATTAGCTCCGATCTAGTCCCCTCCCGGGGACTCCCAGCCAAGGCTTTGCACAGAGTGCCGATGATGGCGAAGGTCCCAGCTCCTGTAAAATCGCAGCCACGTTGGAAGCGGGCTGCCCGATCCGGTTCTCTCTGTGGTGCAGACAGGCCTATCTTGTCTCCTTCACTCACTCACGGGGCCCGGGTAGCCCAGGATGCACCTGGCGAGGACTGGTCTCTAATGGCAGTTTCAGAAATATTTCACCTAGGGTGACCAGATGTCCTGATTTTATAGGGACAGTCCTGATTGTGGGGGCTTTTTTCTTATATAGGCTCCTATTACCCCCCACCCTCATCTCGATTTTGCAACTTGCCCTCTGGTCACCCTAATTTCACCCCTTCTCCGCTGGTTGCTAGTGCAGTAGGAGCCGGAGTGGCACAGTTCTTTAAAGTGCCAACCTCCCATTACAATACAGGCACTTACGGCAGGGCACACCTTCGGGCCACACCCCGGGGATCAAGGCATTTCCAGGGAGCTGTAGGCATTGCTGAAGGGACTGGCCTGGCCAGAGGGTTCAGTGGCTCTGGGTACGAGCGAGGGTACAATCTATTCTCTAGTCGCAGTGAAGCAAGTGTTAGGAGACTGGTTCCCTTCTAGCTGGGCCGGCCCTGCAGCTCAAGGCTTCAAGGAGAGAAGGGCGGGCAGACAGGTCACCTGTCAATCATCTAGGTGATGCCCTGCCCCGTGGAGGTCAGAGCGTGAGACAAGACTCACAGATGCCCACACGAAGCTCTCCCTCTGGACCCTGCAGGGCGTCCCGCTGCAGGTGCCCAGCCGCCAGCCCACGCAGTCACTACACGAAGCTTGCCAGCTGTGCTCCGAGGGGGCACATGGAGGTGCAGAGCCCTGGTGGGGGGGAAGCGTTAGCAAGGGGTCACACCACCACGGGGGAAGCTTTGGTGCTTTGCAGTCAGCACGTGATGGGACCCATACTGCAACCCCACCTTGCCTGCCCCTCCCCTGTGAAGCAGCTACCCCGTTGGGGGGAGGGATAGCTCAGTGGTTTGAGCATTGGCCTGCTAAACCCAGGCTTGTGAGTTCAATCCTTGAGGGGGCCACTTAGGGATCTGGGGCAAAATTGGTCCTGCTAGTGAAGGCAGGGGGCTGGACTCGATGACCCTTCGGGGTCCCTTCCAGCTCTATGAGATAGGTATATCTCCATATATTATACCCCCACGGATCTGGCTGTCAGCAATGCGTTGCCATAGCAATTCTCCCCCCATTCCCACCCCTCAGTGCTGTTCTGCCTCGCTCCTTTGTCTCAGCTCCCGCGAGCTGCCTCGTCCCCTCCGCACAGCCCCTGCATGTGGTGCTGGCTCCACACCGCCCCACTTGGGGCTCCCCAGCCGCATCCCATTCCCACCCATGGGACACCCCCAACCCCCTCTGTCACATCACCAGCATCCCGGCAAGGTCAGTGCCCTAGGCAGCCTGCAGCGGGTGCTTCCCCTCCACCCAGTCTATGCCCAGGCAGCCTGGCCACTAGATGGCGCACACAGCACTTCACGCGCAGCAGACGGGGCGGGGAGCCCCCGCAGGCCTCAGCAGCCCCTGCGCCCCACAGGCGTAGGACCCGCTAGCTGGTTCCAGCCTCTCTCAGGCACCGCTTTGAAGGGTAATTTTAACTGTCGCCATGTCAGGAACACCCCCATCGCCAGCTATATGCAGTGAAATATGGGTCCCAGCCAGGCCCCCGCTGCCCGCATGAGGCGCCAGAACCAGATTGCCTGTGCTGTCCTAGCAGCTCAAATGGGCCAGCTTAACGTCACGAAACCCCATTCAGCAAATTCTGCCTCGTCCCAATAGCAGATGTGATGGGAAACGGAGGTCCTGACCCCTACTATACAAAAATGAGGGGGTTAGTTAGACAAAAGTTAAAAGGTACAGTGACTAAAGTGAAATCCCTGAAAGCTGCATGGGCCCTTTTTAAAGACACCATAATAGAGGCCCAACTTCAATGTATACCCCAAATTAAGAAAAACAGTAAAAGAACTAAAAAAGAACCACCGTGGCTTAACAACCATGTAAAAGAAGCAGTGAGAGATAAAAAGACTTCCTTTAAAAAGTGGAAGTCAAATCCTAGTGAGGCAAATAGAAAGGAGCACAAACACTGCCAACTTAAGTGCAAGAGTGTAATAAGAAAAGCCAAAGAGGAGTTTGAAGAACGGCTAGCCAAAAACTCCAAAGGTAATAACAAAATGTTTTTTAAGTACATCAGAAGCAGGAAGCCTGCTAAACAACCAGTGGGGCCCCTTGATGATCAAAATACAAAAGGAGCGCTTAAAGATGATAAAGTCATTGCGGAGAAACTAAATGGATTCTTTGCTTCAGTCTTCACGGCTGAGGATGTTAGGGAGATTCCCCAACCTGAGCTGGCTTTTGTAGGTGACAAATCTGAGGAACTGTCACAGATTGAAGTGTCACTAGAGGAGGTTTTGGAATTAATTGATAAACTCAACATTAACAAGTCACCGGGACCAGATGGCATTCACCCAAGAGTTCTGAAAGAACTCAAATGTGAAGTTGCGGAACTATTAACTAAGGTTTGTAACCTGTCCTTTAAATCGGCTTCGGTACCCAATGACTGGAAGTTAGCTAATGTAACGCCAATATTTAAAAAGGGCTCTAGGGGTGATCCCGGCAATTACAGACCGGTAAGTCTAACGTCGGTACCGGGCAAATTAGTTGAAACAATAGTAAAGAATAAAATTGTCAGACACATAGAAAAACATAAACTCTTGAGCAAGAGTCAACATGGTTTCTGTAAAGGGAAATCGTGTCTTACTAATCTATTAGAGTTCTTTGAAGGGGTCAACAAACATGTGGACAAGGGGGATCCGGTGGACATAGTGTACTTAGATTTCCAGAAAGCCTTTGACAAGGTCCCTCACCAAAGGCTCCTACGTAAATTAAGCTGTCATGGGATAAAAGGGAAGGTCCTTTCATGGATTGAGAACTGGTTAAAGGACAGGGAACAAAGGGTAGGAATTAATGGTAAATTCTCAGAATGGAGAGAGGTAACTAGTGGTGTTCCCCAAGGGTCAGTCCTAGGACCAATCCTATTCAATTTATTCATAAATGATCTGGAGAAAGGGGTAAACAGTGAGGTGGCAAAGTTTGCAGATGATACTAAACTACTCAAGATAGTTAAGACCAAAGCAGATTGTGAAGAACTTCAAAAAGATCTCACAAAACTAAGTGATTGGGCAACAAAATGGCAAATGAAATTTAATGTGGATAAATGTAAAGTAATGCACATTGGAAAAAATAACCCCAACTATACATACAACATGATGGGGGCTAATTTAGCTACAACGAGTCAGGAAAAAGATCTTGGCGTCATTGTGGATAGTTCTCTAAAGATGTCCACGCAGTGTGCAGAGGCGGTCAAAAAAGCAAACAGGATGTTAGGAATCATTAAAAAGGGGATAGAGAATAAGACAGAGAATATATTATTGCCCTTATATAAATCCATGGTACGCCCACATCTCGAATACTGTGTACAGATGTGGTCTCCTCACCTCAAAAAGGATATTCTAGCACTAGAAAAGGTTCAGAAAAGGGCAACTAAAATGATTAGGGGTTTAGAGAGGGTCCCATACGAGGAGAGATTAGAGAGGCTGGGACTCTTCGGCTTGGAAAAGAGAAGACTAAGGGGGGACATGATAGAGGTATATAAAATCATGAGTGATGTTGAGAAAGTGGATAAGGAAAAGTTATTTACTTATTCCCATAATACAAGAACTAGGGGTCACCAAATGAAATTAATAGGCAGCAGGTTTAAAACAAATAAAAGGAAGTTCTTCTTCACGCAGCGCACAGTCAACTTGTGGAACTCCTTACCTGAGGAGGTTGTGAAGGCTAGGACTATAACAATGTTTAAAAGGGGACTGGATAAATTCATGGTGGCTAAGTCCATAAATGGCTATTAGCCAGGATGGGTAAGAATGGTGTCCCTAGCCTCTGTTCGTCAGAGGGTGGAGATGGATGGCAGGAGATAGATCACTTGATCATTGCCTGTTAGGTTCACTCCCTCTGGGGCACCTGGCATTGGCCACTGTCGGTAGACAGATACTGGGCTAGATGGACCTTTGGTCTGACCCGGTACAGCCGTTCTTATGTTCTTACCGGTCATTACTGGCCTGGGGCATTTTCTATACGAGATAGGGTGTTAACCAAATGTCAGTGTAGGTGATTCTGTTCTGCTGCCCTCAATCCCACTAGGGCTTGAACTGGATACAAGACCTTCCTTCACTTCCTGTCCCAAACACGGCTGTGCAGTACTGCTGAGTGCTGTTACACAGCTGCTACCTTCCACCCCAGGGGTAGCTGCATATCACTGGTGGGTAAAGAGAATCCTACCCGCGAGGCGAGGGGAGGGCAAAGAACATGCTGCGGCGCACTCGCTAATGTTGCTATGGACATCATTGACAAACAAGCTTAACAATTCATTCGACAGCCTCGCTCCCACTGCCCCTCCCCACTGCTCACATGAGTCACTCAAACACTTGACCCCATTACAAAGGCTTCATGGTCAGAGCTGAGGCTTGTGAAACCTCTGTCCTGATCCAGGATGAGCCACTGACCTCAGGCAGGTCACATGACTTCCTTGGAACACCATCAACAAGGCTTTAAAAGGGGCTAAAAATAAAGATGGGCCCCGAGCTGCAGAATCAAGGTCTGGCCCCGACTGCAGACGTTTGCGAAGTTCAGGGCTGCCCAGCTCCAGCGTTTGGTTCAGAGCCAGCGCCACTGAAAAGCAGCAGGGATGATGGGGGGCAGGTGCTGCAGGACAGAACACCCTGTGCAAACAGAAAGAAACCCGGACACTCAGCAGATTGACACCCACACTGGGGGGGCTGGGGTGTCCAGATGAGTTCAGCTCAGATGTCAATCTGATTCCAGCCTGCCCCATGACTGGAGGGTGTTGGCTCCACATACCAAGAGGCCATTCAGGGACACAGAAAAGGTCAGAGCTTTGTTCCCATCTCTCTGGACTGTGGGTATTAAATCTCATCTGTCTCAGCACCCCAGGGCCTCATGAAGGGAGCACGCTCTGCCTGTGAACACAATAGTCCTGTGCTGAACAGTGCAGCTCCTCAGGCACTGGGGATGCTGTTCTTGAGTGGGTGCTAACGCACAGGGCTGCGCTCCCCAGCTCCTTCGGGAGAGGGCTGGCCCAACATCCTGCGGGGGACAATTTGGGTTTATGTTCCTCCCGATTCCCAAGGGGGTGAGCATTACAAGTGGGGGTCTGTCATATGGGGCAATCAGAAAGCAGGAAAGAGGGGGGTGGCAGGCAGACCCATGGGGCATCCCACACTTTAGATACGGAGTCAGTTTTGGCCCAAACAGCAGGTCGAGGGACAAACGTGTAAGTCAGAAATCAAAGTTCTACTCCAAATCCCAGGACTATGAAGTTTCTCTGTAACGGCTACAAGCCTGATTTGTATTCAAGTGGGAATTAGAGGGCCGCTGTCAAGGCTCGGAGGCCTAAAATTAGCCCCAGCAAATGGTCCCCTGCCCAAGGATCCAGCTGTGCGAGCACTCCCAAGGCCAGGGTCCTGGATGCTCAGTCTGCCCCCACAAAGAGATGGCAGCCTAGGTGTGGAACTAGAGGTGCTGGGCATGCTGCTGCCCCCGTGGCTTGACATGGTTTCCATCACAGAGAGGGTTTGGTCCAATGGCTCAGCACCCCTGGATGGCAGGTACAGGGGTACGTCATGCAGGGTGGCAGCAAGGGAGCAGATCACGCCAATGAACTGGATCCAATATGGTAAATCCTGGGTTGAAACGGCTGCCGGCCATTACTGCCCAGACCCCTGACAGTGGAGCCCGCTGGGGATATTCCCAGCTTGGTGTGCTGGGGTTTGTGTGCAAACCGTACCGACCAAGGGGAGACTCTCCCCTCTGCCCTGAGACGTTTCTTTTCTACTTCCTGCCTGGTACTAGCACCCTTGCGGTCCCATGCGTAGGAGCCCCCCCCGCAGACAAGGCACCAGCGGCCGCCCGCATTTTAACCGCCGTGTTGTCTAGACCTGCCCTGAGCAGAGTTCGACAACAGGGTGATCAAAACACTAGCGCCTTGTCTAAGGCGGCACTCCCACCACTGCCCCCACGGAGTGCAGGCTGCCTGTGTCCATGTCAGCGGCATGCAGCTGGGAAGAGTGTGGGGGGGGGATTTCTTACCAACACCTCCCCTCTCCCCCGACCTCCCCAGGGCGAAGGGCCCGAGGCAGCCAGCAGGTATTAGCATCTGTGCTGGAGGGACCGAGTACAAGGAAAGACGGTAGATACGGGATCTGAAGAGAGTGAGCCAGATGCTCAGGTCCCAGAGCGAGGGGCAGCAGCGTAAAGCCCTACGATTAGGGTGACCAGATGTCCCGATTTTATAGGGACAGTCCCGATTTTTGGGTCTTTTTCTTATATAGGCTCCTATTACCCCCCCACCCCCCGTCCGGATTGTTCACACTTGCTGTCTGGTCACCCTACCTACGATAGACGGGAGTGTACTAGCACCAAATCCAGAGGGCTGGTCAGTCACACCGGCCAATGGGCCGCTCTGAACCGTCCCATATCAGACAGCTCAGGAAGTGTGGATGGTCCTTAACTTCCAAGGGGCTTGGAGCACTCTGCTCATTCTTTTCTTTTCGGAAGGTGGGAGTGGGCGAGCGGGAGGTGCAGAATCCCAAATCCCAGACTGAGGGGTGTCTGAACCGGGGCGGGAAGAAGCAGACAGATCCCAAAGCAGAGCATCGAGTGCCCAAAAAGCAGCAGTGCTGGGAACAGAGACACAAAGACAGGACAATGCAGGGGGTAGAACAGCTACAGTTAAAATTCGGTGACTGTTTCTGGAGTGTGGCAGCAGGTCTGGGCATGGGGGGGGGGTCGCCTCTCCCTCCAGCCCCCACCTGTGCCATCCAACATGTGCAAACATGAACGGGACACCTCTGTCGCTGGGCACCAATGGCCCAGGGAGCGTAATCCTGCTCCTCTGGGAAGGACACGAAGCGTGCTGTGCTCCAGAATTGTGCCATGATGCATGGCCAGAGACGACAGAGAGATCCCGGGGCCAGCACCAGGCCATTCAAACTAGACTGGGCAAAATGCTACCAGGTTATGCTCCTCCACCCCTCACTTCTATGAGCACGCAGCAATGAATCACCACACACCTAGGGTTGCCAGCTTTCTACTCACACAAAACCAAACACCTTTGCCCCACCCTTGCCCCTTCTGCAAGGCCCTGCCCCAGCTCACTCCATCCCCCCCCAACTCCCCGTCACTCACTCTCCCCACCCTCACTCACTCATTTTCACCGGGCTGGCTCAGGGGGTTGGGGTGTAGGAGGGGGCTCCGGACTGCAGGGGTGGAGCCAAGGGGTTTGCAGTATGGGAGGGGGCTCCGGGCTGAGGCAGGGGGTTGGGGTGTGGGAGGGGGTATGGGCTCTGGGCTGTGGGTGGGGCCAGAAATGAGGGGTTCAGGGTGCAGGAGGGGGCTCCAGGCTGGGGCAGGTGGTTGGGGTGCGGGGGGGGGTGTGTGAAGGCCCCGGCTGGTGGTGCAGGCTCTGGGGTGGGGCTGGGGATGACGGGTTTGGGGTGCAGGAGGGTGCTCTGGGCTGGGATCGAGGCGTTCAGAGGGTGGGAAAGGGATCAGGGCTACAGGCTCTGGGCGGCGCTTACCTCAAACAGCTCCCGGAAGCAGTGGCATGTCCCCCCTCCGGCTCCTATGCAGAGTCACAGTCAGGCGGCTCTGTGCTCTGCCCCATGCACAGGCACTGCCCCCGCAGCTCCCATTGGCCGCGGTTTCCAACCAATGGGAGCTGCGGAGCTGGCACTTGGGGCGGGGGCAGCACGCAGAGCCCCCTGGCTGCCCCTACACCTAGGAGCTGAAGGGGGGACATGCCGCTGTTTCCGGGAGCCACGCGGAGCCACAGCAGGCAGGGAGCCTGCCTTAGCCCCTCTGTGCTGCCGGCCCGACTCTAAACAGCCTGGTCAGTGGTGCTGACCAGAGCCGCCACGCTCCCTTTTCGATCGGGCGTTCCCGTAGAAAACCGGACACCGGGCAACCCTACACACATCCCACGCTGGGCAGAGTTTAGCCAATCCCAGACCCTTCCCCACAGAATCCTCCCATTAGAGCACGGTTCCATCGGAGCCGCCAGAGCCCATCAGCCTGTCTCTGACCGTGGCCTGCCTAGCAGTGCCCCCCCGCCCCCCCACCCCCCAAAAAAGTTACTCACCTCTCCTAGCTCCTTCTCCCTAAACCCGGGGCCCCTCCAGTGTCCCCCGTTAGGAGTCGTGGCCACTTTCTCACTCTAACAATTGGGCGTGCAGGCCTGTCCTTCAAACCCTGCCCTCCCTCAGGTCAAGGGTAGAAATAAGCCCCACTCCCACCAGCGATCCCCAGTTCCTCTCTGCCCCCAAAGCGCACCTGAAGTGTGTGTGTGTGTGGGGGGGGAGGGGGGTCAGATCAGCATGGCTCTGCAGCGGCAACGTATCCAGAGGACAGGAGTCACAGGAGGTAATTCAGCCCCTTTCCTCCCTTGTGAGCAGCCTCCGTCAAGCCCCACCACAGGAGATTAGCTAGCAGGGGTCTCCCAAGGAAGCAGGCCAAGGAGCTCAGCCAGCCACAAGCCCTGCCCTCCCAAGCCCAGCAGCTGCTCTGGCTGGAGGGTCAAGAGAGTGGGGCCTGTAAAGGTGTGGCCTGAGCCCCATGTGGCAGGCCTGCAGATCTCGGATCCGGGCACAGTGTGGACACTGCCGTGTCCCTGCGGAGGGAGCCCAGGACATCTTGGCATGAGGACTCTGGTGACTTTGTACCACACGTGATCGGACGGAGTCCCTAATCCGTTCAGGGGAGTTTTGAGCAGCAAGAGCCTAACGGTTGGATTTTTCGCCAGCGGCAATAAAAGGCCTGTTACACTTCCTGAAAGGCGTAGTTCTGTCCTGATAACACTAACCTGGCCGCACACGTACACCCAGAGCCTGACCTCCCCAGGGTAACTATGAAGCCTCAGAGAAATACAGGACGACGACCACTGGCTCAAATGGAAACCTGAGACTGCCTTACTCAGGAACTTAGGGGGAGGTTTCGGCACTGCTTTCCCTGGATGGAGGGCAGCCCACAGCCACCTGGCCAGCAGAGCTGCAGCTGGGAAGCCCTCCCAGCTGAGGTGAGCACCACCGGGAAGGAGACTTTCAGGGAGCAGTGCAAAAGACAGCAAGATCCCAAGGGCTCAAAGGACCCTTCCCAGGTGTTTGCTGAGCACCGAACTCAAGGCACAAGGCTCTGCAGGCTCCCTGACAGGAACCCCAGTGCAGGAAACCTTAGCAATCGCCTCGGACAGCTTCAGTGACAGACAAGAGATAAAGTATGGGGGGGAGGGGTGGTAAACCATGCACCAAGGCCAAGTGAGACAAGGCTCCCAGACCACTTGGCTTAGCGCCGGTGGAGAAAGAGGAACTGGGGACAGTTGCGGGGGGGCTGTTTATACCCTTAGCCCAAGGGCCGGAGTGGGCTGGAAGAACAGACCTGCACCTCCAGCTGTCAGTGCTTGGAAGAGGTTCCCGCACCACAAACACCTGCTGTGCTGGGGCTCCAGGGAGGCATGTGCACAAGGAGATGCACATAATGGACAAATATGGAATAACCTGCCCACAGGGGGTAACCACAGGCCGTCAGTGGTTGGCTCGTGCCCTGAAGCAGAATGGAGGAGTGCAAGAACGAAGGGGCCCCAACCACACAGACTCACTGAAGAGCCCACGGCATTTTCTGTAAAATGCTGGGGTATTAACCCTGCTGTCCTGGCTAAAATTCCATCTCACATCATTCCATGTCACCACCCCACATTCCCATTGCAACTTCAGCTGGATACAAGATTCTCCTTCATTTCTCATCCTACACTCATGGAGAGTTGCTGTGAACTGTTCATCAGCTACCACGTTTCACACAAGAGGTGGCTGCATTCCTGTGGTAGGAAAGGACTTGCTACATATTGGAGTTTGTTTTCCTTTTCCTGCACTGCTGAGAGTCAGGAGTGGCTTCACTGAAGTTAATGGAGTTACACCCGTGTACACGAGGCCTTGTCTACACTAACACAGGTGTCAGCAATGGGTGCAGCTGCATGGGGTTTAGCTGCAAGTGCAGATGAGGACACAGAACTCAGGCTGCAGCGGACTACTCCATTAAATCAAATCGCAGGAACACAGAGCCCCACCGTGGGGAGCAACCTTCCTAATCAAACAACTGGAATGGACAGGGTCTGAAAAAGGGAGCATTAGCCAGCAAAAACTAAGGAAAATCCCCTCCTATCAGCAGTCAGACCCAGCCCTGCAACAGCCAAATAGCAGCCCCACGGAGCCTGCCAGTACCAACCCAATGATCTCCTTGAGGTGCTCGGTCTCCCTGGCTCCCAATGCTGTAAGGACAGCCTGCCAGGGGCTTGCATTCTGCAGGAGCCCACACAGCTGCCCCGAGGGACTCAGTCTGCCAGACCCACCACTGGGGTTCCCCAGCCAGACACACAAGTGAAAGCTAGTTAACATCAGCAGCTCATGTTATCATCCCTCCTCCCAGACAGGCCTTCTGTGCTGGAGCATGCCTCTGCTGCATATGCACCCTCAGGCCTGAGGAGCCCCTGTCATTTCAGATGGCTCATATCAAGAGCTCAGGGCGATGGTCCTGGGCAAGGCAGCAGAGACTACGGAGCCTAGTGCATTCCCAGCCCTCTGGGGAGCACAGGCATGTCCCTGGCCTTTCTACTAGGCAGCAGAAGTGCCCCAGTCTTGCTTACTCCTCGCTATGCGCCTGGCCCCTGAGGAGCAAGTCACACACTGGAGGCATCCAGTGAGGCTTTGTTTAAAGCAACCAGCACCTGAACGGCTGGCAGGGGTTCTCTGCCTCACACCTGGTGCCCCAGCACCAGTCTGTGCTCCGCCTGGCACCAAACCCACTGCCCTGGCACAGCAAGCTACACCTGCGACGTGCAGAATGCGCCCTGGCAGCAAGACAAGGGCCTTCACTTGAACAATCCTCTGCCCGCTGAGGGGCCTTCCATCCAGGGAGCTCAAGCTGCTTTAAACCTCCCCACACCAGTAAAGAGAATCGCTTCAGACACCAAGCAAGTGCAGCCACCCACATCCAGGAGAAGCCCCTCTCCAACAGGGAGATGTTACACCCAAAGAATGCAATTAGCCCAGCTGGAATTTGGCCAGAAAAATCAGGGTTAACTCCTCAGCTCTTGGATAAAGTGCAGTGGGATCTTCACTGATTGCTGGGATTTCCATCACACCTAACAGCAGGTCTGGGAGGTCAGGTCACTACCCAGGAGCACAGCCTGCCAAGTTGCTAACACCACTTCCTGCAGCACCTGGGTTTTCTTTGGCGGCCTCCCAGCCGAGTATTGGCCCATCATGACCCAGCTTACTGTGGGAGCTCTGCCAAGGCCACAGCCCAAGCTAGCATAGCTGCAGGCCATAGGACAGAGATGACAGAAGCCTGTGAAATGCAGGGCGTGTGAGCCCAGCTGATTTCCATTCTAGGGACTCAAAACCAGCTGAAGAAGCTGAAAGAAACAAGGGAAAGGGAAATATTTATTGACAGCTGATCACAGGACAGGCACGGTGAATGGAGGCTAGGAAGGAGAAAACCTTGCAAGGAGTCTTCGCCCCTGGCTACCTCTAAGAAACACCAGGTCTCCAGCAAATCCCAAACTCTGTCAGGCCCCAGGCTGCAAGGCACTTCCCCAGGAACCCCCAGAAGCCTACAGCTGTTCCTTGGTTCCCCTGCTCTTAGCACAAGCAAAGTGGGAAGAGATAGAGACCCAGCCCATGCAAACCAGGTGGCGGGTAAGAGACGATCTGGAAGGAGGGCTCCAGGAAGTAGAACTGCCAGGCAGCATGGATAGCAGTAAGGGTAGGAGACTGGGGGACCTAGGACAAGGGGACCCAGGCAGCCTATTGTCTAGCATAGGGGTGAGAAATTCAGACATGACCCAAGGTGGTAAGGAATTAAGTAGAATTCCTCTCCTGGTCATATCCCCCCTTTTATTGGCCAATGACATCAGCTTCCATCCTCCACTTATTAAGTTTTCCAACAAGCACCTTTGTGCTTTCTCCATTGCTGTCCCTCATGCTTCAGAGGAGCTCTCTGTAAACACCCACAAAGCTGCTTCTCGATCTTCCTTCAAACTCTCCTTTGCTATGATGCCTACAAACAACCTGGCAATGGTTAGGCTGCTGGTGTGCTGAGACCATCACCTGACCACTACGGTCTCTGTGCTTCTTCATCCTCCCCTGTCTATCCATCTATTGTCTTACACTTGGATCGTAAGTTCTTCGAGGCAGGGACCTGCTACGACGGGGTTCTCGTCCACAGCTAGGGCTCCGGGGTGCCACAGAAATACAAATAATATCCACCAACTCTAACAATACAGAGAGAGCCATGGGAGGACTAGAGAGACCTTGGGCAAGTGATCTCAGCACAGCTCATCTTCTCAGAGATCCGCCCAGCATTGAGGGAAAGTGAAGGCCTGGCAGCTTAGCTGGTAGCTGAAGAAGGGTTTGGAGTCGAGGAGCATTGGCTTCCCTTCTACAGTGAGGGGAAAACATCCACTTGACCCAACGTCCGAGATTCAGGAGCGACCCAGCTCGGGAAAGGAGAAGGGGTCAATTCAACCTGTGGGGCTGTACAATCAACGCAGGGCAGAGAGAACGCTGGGAATGAAGCAGAAGTGGCTACATGAGGGTAAGGAAGGAAATGAGCAGCAAACAGTGATATCCTCCAAAGACACCAGGAGCCGGGGCGAGAACAGGAAGAACACAAGGGGCCCTTACGGAACAGGGGGAGGGTCTGGTTGGCCTCACACGGCCTGGAAATGGGGGAAGGGCATGGGCAAAGCTACTACCACCACGCCTTCCTAACTGACCACAAGAGAGGAGGCAGATCAGCCATCGAGTACAGACAGTTCCTCTTCCCAATTTGCTGGCAAGCTGACAGCTGAGCAGAAGTGCTAGAAGTAGGGGTGCTGGCTTGACGTGGTTTCCATCAGACGCAGGGTTTACAGTTTGGTGCCAAGGCTCTCAGCACCCCAACTACACAAGTTGTTCCAGCCGCCCTGGAGCTGAGGGAGTCACAGCTCACACAGCAGAGCCCAGAGCAGATTGCTGACCGCCAGCTGGAAAAGCCAGAGTCCCAATACTGTGTCGTCCTCCATCCTCCTGGCTTTCCTTAGAGCAACCGTTCTCAAACTTTAGCAACCCGAGGACCTAGGGTGACCAGACAGAAAGTGTGAAAAATCAGGACAGGGGGTGGGGGGGGTAATAGGAGCCTATAAAAGAAAAAGCTCCAAAAATTGGGACTGTCCCTATAAAATCGGGACATCTGGTCACCCTACGAGGACCCCCATTTTGATGTAAAAATTTTTTGTAGACCTCCAAGCCCCCAACTCAGCTCCAGGCCCCACCCCTTCCCCGCTTCTTTCCACCCCCTCCCCCGAGCATGCCCCATCCCCGCTCCTCCCAGCACCTCCTGCACACCACTGCGCAGCTGTTCCCCGGCGTGCAGGAGGCACTGGGAGGGAGGAGAGGAGTTGATCAGCAGGGCTGGCGGACCCCCTGGAGTACCCTCGCAGACCCCAGTTTGAGAAACGCTGCCTTAGAACAATGCTCCAATGGCAGAGGAAAAGGAAACTCTCCCCAGAGGGGACGAGAAACAAGCGGAGTCAGTGACAAAGCTGAAATGCATCTATTGCGCTGCCCTACGTGTTAAAGGAACCTGGAGCTTCAGCCAAGGAACTCTTGCCACTGCTCCCTGCAGCACAGGCTCTAGACCAGGGGTTCTCAAAGTGGGGGTCGTGACCCCTCAGGGGGTCGCAAGGTTATTACATGGGGGAGTCGCAAGCTGTCAGCCTCCACCCCAAACTCCACTTTGGCTCCAGAATTTATAATAGTGTTAAATATATATATATATAAAAAGTGTTTTTAAATTTATAAGGGGGGGTGGCACTCATAGGTTTGCTATGATTGGTGAAAGGGGTCACCAATCCAAAAGTTTGAAAACCCCTGCTCTAGAGAGCAGCTAACTCCCAGGAGACGTTCGAACAGCCAGACCCAGAGAGACAGCTCCCCAGATCCTGTGCACACCATAGCTACACAAACATATATGTGCAGCATTCTGAGTCAGGAGAGTCCAGGCATGAGAACAGACAGGATCCTAGCAGGAAGCCAGCGAGGAGAGAGTCAGGGAGCAGGAGCAGCTCCTTTTGCTCCTCTGTCCGAGACCTTGTGGTGACTGGATGATGCTTATCGTGGGTCACCAGAGTCTGATGTGAAGCCAGCAAGATCTAGACTTTTGAACAGACACGGTGCCCGCAGATCAAGTGTAGTGCTCTGCCTATCCAGTTCCTGAACTAAGGACAGCCACAATATACAGACTGTGGCTGCCCTTACTGCAATGTGGACTGTGGGTTTCCAAGAGACTACAGATCCCAGCATGCAATGGGGTAAGCTAGGCAGCTCAGATATTAAAATGGAGTATTACATGCTGGGACATGTAGTCTCCCGTAGAGCTCTGTGGCCCTCATACAACACATGGGCTAGAATCACCCCTGATTTACTGCTATTCAGTGAACTGAAGCTAAACAACAAGAAAATAAGGTTTTATGAGCAAACTTCATCATCCAAATCCCAGAGGCCTTTATAATGCAACACATTAGACTCTGGCACCGCAGGCACTGTGCAGGCACACGGCTCCCATCCAGCCCCAGCCAGTAGAAGCTTTACTAGACAGGAAACTCTGTCCAGGACATCCCAGGACCACAGCCACTTTGTTTACTGGCTCAGCCAAAGGATGGCATCCTCAAGTTTTGAACTCGCTCCCCCACCGTGGTCTGCCAAAGCTCAGATGTGTTAACATGACAGGAAGGCTGCAACGCCCATCTCTTCCCCACTCTACGCGAAGGCTGTGGTGAAGTCATTTCTGGGCAGACCTTTGGTGATGTTGGGGTTTTCAACAGGCACGGGTTGGGCTTCAGAGTTGTATTTTAAATAAATAAATAGCACAGTACTTCTTGACAACACGCTGTGGGCTCTCCACTGAGGCAGACACGTTCCTTAATAAATGGAGATATACCTATCTCATAGAGCTGGAAGGGACCCCCAAGCGTCATCGAGTCCAGCCCCCTGCCTTCACTAGCAGGACCAATTTTGCCCCAGATCCCTAAGTGGCCCCCTCAAGGATTGAACTCACAACCCTGGGTTTAGCAGGCCAATGCTCAAACCACTGAGCTATCCCTCCCCCCTGTTCCCTCCCAGTTTTATTGTTCCTGACGGAGGGTAATTGTGAGGAAGCCATGGCCTCCCACCTACGGGCATCACCATCCATCACACCACAGATGCATGACACAAGGGACAGAACTCCGAACCTCCAGTTCTTGAAACACAGGCCTCATGGGCAAAATGGAAGTCTCCAATAGTGGGCAACAGGAATTGTAAAATGTTTACTGACAGATTCTTAAAGGGATTTAGGTGCCAAAAGGGATTGTCAACAGCACCTATGTAGCTAATGCCCATTGATTTCTATAGGAGTTAGGCACCTCACCTGCTTAGGCACGTCTGAAAATCCCACTAAGCACCTATCTGCGCCATTAGGCACCTAGAACAGGAGTACTTGTGGCACCTTAGAGACTAACAAATTTATTTGAGCATAAGCTTTCGTGGGCTACAGCCCACTTCTTCGGATGCATAGAATGGAACATACAGTAAGAAGATATTTATACTTACAGAGAACATGAGAAGGTGNAGGTTTCAGAGTAGCAGCCGTGTTAGTCTGTATCAGCAAAAAGAACAGGAGTACTTGTGGCACCTTAGAGACTAACAAATTTATTTGAGCATAAGCTTTCGTGGGCTACAGCCCACTTCTTCGGATGCATAGAATGGAACATACAGTAAGAAGATATTTATACTTACAGAGAACATGAGAAGGTGGAAGTAGCCATACCAACTGTAAGAGGCTAATTAATTAAGAGAAGCTATTAACAGCAGGGGAGAAAAACTTTTGAAGTGATAATCATGATGGCCCATTTCGGACAGTTGACACGAAAGTGTGAGACTCCTGTTCTTTTTGCTGATACAGACTAACACGGCTGCTACTCTGAAACCTGTCATTAGGCACCTAAAGAGCGTTAAAGAATCTGGCCCCCAGTTTCTATGGCCTGGTCTACACTAGGGGGGGTGGGGTGGGGATCGACCTAAAATACGCAACTTCAGCTACGAGAATAGCGTAGCTGAAGTCGACGTATCTTAGTTCGACTTCCCTCCCGTCCTCGCGGCGCGGGATCGACGGCCGCGGCTCCCCCGTCGACTTTGCTTTCGCCTCTCGCCGAGCTGGAGTTCAGCAGTCAACGGGAGAGCGATCGGGGATCGATTTATCGCGTCTACACTACACGCGATAAATCGATCCCCGATAGATCGATTGCTACCCGCCCATCCGGCGGATAATGTAGACATACCCTATGATTCCAGTCACTGGGGCGGGAGGTGGGGGGTGGTCGGCAGCAGGGCAGGCTGCCAGGCAGCCACACACACTGCGCGCACACAGAGTAATTTACAAGGGTAAATGTGCTGGCTTAATAGCCTTGGAGACTGAAAGATGTGATTTATCTGCATGGTAGGTGCATCCCAGGCAGCAGCATGGCAAGCTCCCGCCCCCCCGCTCCCTCTCAATGTGTCTTAATTCTGTTCTGGAGAGTCCACTTCTAGGGTAGGTTCGGCCCACAGAGCCCATTAAGACCTCAGCCCTCTGCTGAGACATTCAAGAAGGGCCAGATTTCTGTCTTGGATCCAATCAGTCCTCAGAAGGTAGGGTGACCAGATGTCCTGATTTTACCAGGACCACCCCGATTATTAGGGACTTTTGTCGTATATAGGACCCCATCCTGATTTTTCACACTTGCTATCTGGTCCCCCTATCAGATGGTGATAGTCTTCAGTCACTACCAAGCAAAGCTGAGTTTGAACTTGTGACCTTGAGGTGAAAAGCCCCATGTTCCATTCCCAGTGCTGAAGTGCATGAACCAGATAACTTCAGCAGCAACAGCAAGGACATAACCTGATTAGCAAGGCCTGGAAACAGCACAGCTCATTTCAAGTCAAATCCAGTTCTTACCTGCAGCCTCCGCTCAAGGGAATCAGATCAAAACAAAACCCTGCGAAAGAAAAGCAACACTAGTCTGTATGGAAGCGACAAGCCTTCTCCTCTCACCACGGCCTCCATTCTCGCCTCACCCCAAAATCCCTCCTGAAAGTGCTTCACTCCCCCCTGACTGGGGCTCATGCTCTCCCCCCCCACTCCACCCCCAGCCTCGCCAGAATCTCAGGAAATTAATGTGGGGGCAGGAAGGACAGTGCATTAACTCCTCCCCTTCAGATTACAGCTAGGTGCTCCCCAACACCACCCGATTTTGGGGATCACTCCTCAAAATCTGATTAATCAGATCCCCACACTCCTCCATTCGGAGGTATCCCTGCAGGTTATCCCAGATCCCTCTGCATCCTGGGGTTTATTCCCCCCAGCGGGGTTCACCCCCGCCCCATTATCCCCTACCTCGCCCCCCCCGCGGGGTTCACCCCCTGCCCCATTATCCCCTGCCTCGCCCCCCCCGTGGGGTTCACCCCCCGCCCCATTACCCCCCCCGCGGGGTTCACCCCCCGCCCCATTATCCCCTGCCTCGCCCCCCCGCGGGGTTCACCCCCCGCCCCATTACCCCCCCCCGCGGGGTTCACCCTCCGCCCCATTATCCCCTGCCTCGCCCCCCCCCGTGAGGTTCAGCCCCGCCCCATTATCCCCCCCCGCGAGGTTCAGCCCCGCCCCATTATCCCCCACCGCGGGGTTCACCCCCGCCCCATTATCCCCTGCCTCGCCCCCCCCCGTGGGGTTCACCCCCCGCCCCATTACCCCCCCCGCGGGGTTCACCCCCCGCCCCATTATCCCCTGCCTCGCCCCCCCCGTGGGGTTCACCCCCCGCCCCATTACCCCCCCCGCGGGGTTCCCCCCCCGCCCCATTACCCCCTGCCTCGCCCCCCCCGTGGGGTTCACCCCCCGCCCCATTGCCCCCCCCGCGGGGTTCCCCCCCCGCCCCATTACCCCCTGCCTCGCCCCCCCCGTGGGGTTCACCCCCCGCCCCATCACCCCCCGCCTCGCCCCCCCCCGTGGGGTTCACCCCCCGCCCCATTACCCCCCCCGCGGGGTTCACCCCCCGCCCCATTACCCCCCCCCGCGGGGTTCACCCTCCGCCCCATTATCCCCTGCCTCGCCCCCCCCCGTGAGGTTCAGCCCCGCCCCATTATCCCCCCCCGCGAGGTTCAGCCCCGCCCCATTATCCCCCACCGCGGGGTTCACCCCCGCCCCATTATCCCCTGCCTCGCCCCCCCCCGTGGGGTTCACCCCCCGCCCCATTATCCCCATCCCCCCCCAGCGGGGTTCGCCCCCGCCCCGTTACCCCCAGAGCACCCAGCCCCCCGCGTCTCTTCTTCGCCCGGCCCCTCTCTCGGGACCCACCGACTCCCGGCTCCGCAGCGCCGCTGCCCCGACGCCGAGACGCTCCCCCGGCCGCTTCCGGGTCTAGACTCAGGCCCCGCCCCCTCTTGCTGATTGGCGATTTTGACGCTGCATGGGCCGGGCGCGGAGACAACACTGCCGCACAACCAATGGCAAGGCGCAGGGTGGTGACGTGCGCGTATGAGCCCGGCCCCCGCCCCGCCTCCTCCACGTGCGGTTCTGTGATGACAGCGGGGAAGGGGCGGGCCCAGGGAGAAGCGGCTCCTCATTGGTGGGAGGCCTAAGGGGCGGGTCCAGGGCCCGAGAGCAGAGGAGACGGGAGCGAACCCCGACCTTCAACGTGTGACCCTCCCCCCCGGCCACCCCTCCCCCTCCCCTATCCCCCCGCAGCCCCTCCCCCACTGCCCCGACCGCCCCTCCCCCTCCCCTTTCCCCAGCCCCTCCCCCACTGCCCCCGACCGCCCCTCCCCCTCCCCTAGCCCCTCCCCCACTTCCACCGACCGCCCCTCCCCTTTCCCCAGCCCCCCCGCAGCCCCTCCCCCACTGCCCCCGACCACCCCTTCCGCTCCCCGCAGCCCACCCCCGTACTCCCCCTCCCCCACCTGCAGACGGAGCAGCCCAGCGGGGAGCTCGGCTGGGCTGGGCTGGGCGCTGGAGCTCCCAGGTGAACCTGGTCGGTCTAGGGACTAGGCCGACCAGGTTCATTCGGGAGATCCACCCCCTAACACCCCTCCTCACGGCGGGGTTCACCCCACCCCCATTACCCCCAGGCTTCCTGCCCACTCCCCACGGCGGGGTTCACCCCACCCCCATTACCCCCAGGCCTCCTGCCCACTCCCCACAGCGGGGTTCACCCCACCCCCCTTTCCCCCCAGCCCCCCCCCCGCCCCCCCCCCCCCCCCCCCCCCCCGGCCCCCCCCCCCCCCCCCCCCCCTCCCCACGGCGGGGTTCACCCCACCCCCATGACCCCCAGGCTTCCTGCCCACTCCCCACTGCGGGGTTCACCCCACCCCCATTACCCCCAGGCTCCCTGCCCACTCCCCACCGCGGGGTTCACCCCACCCCCATTACCCCCAGACTCCCCACAGGCTCCCCGCCCCTCCCCACGGCGGGGTTCACCCCACCCCCATTGCCCCCAGGCTTCCTGCCCGCTGCCCACGGCGGGGTTCACCCCAGTCCCATTAGCCCTGGGCTCCCTGCCCCCCCTTAGTCGTTTCTTTTCCAAAGTGAAAAGTCCCAGTCTTATTAGTCTCTCCTCATACGGAAGCTGTTCCATACACCTAATCATTTTTGTTTTCTGAACCTTTTCCAATTGCAATATATCTTTTTTGATATGGGGCGACCACATCTGCACACAGTATTCAAGGTGTGGGTGTACCATGGATTTATATAGAGGCAACATGATATTTTCTGTCTTATTATCTCTCCCTTTCTTAATGATTCCCAACATTCTGTTTCCTTTTTTGGCAGCCACTGTACATTGAGTGGATGTTTTCAGAGAACTCTCCACAATGACTCCAAGATCTTTCTTGACTGGTAACAGCTAATTTAGACCCCATCATTTTCTATGTATAGTTGGGATTACGTACAGCAGCTGTACAGCTAAGGACAGTTACTGAGCAGAAATATGCAAGCAGGGAACAGCTTTACTGGTGACATGCTCTGCTTCAGGGCCTGATCCAACGCTTATGGAAACCAGGGAAGAGACTGCTAATAAGGTCAGTGAGCTTGAGAACCAGCCCTAGAAAAATAGCCCCCACAGCTGACAAGCACTCATCCTAGTGCTCTAGATAGATAAGGTTATAGTCAAGAGATTGCAAATACAAGAACTTTCTCAGAATTGCTGCTGTCAAATGATAAATGCAACTAATACTGTCTCTCTCCTGCATGTTCATAGAGCAACTAGAAAAATGGAGCCTTGATTCCTTCATTGGGGCCTCTGCTGTAGGATAAATATTTTTTAGCATTTAATACTGCCCCTTAAAAGGAAAGATTTAGATACCAAAATCAAAATAGCAAAAATGCCCTAAAAACCTTCTCTGTGGGTCAGAGTTAAGGATATTGTGCTGTGGTGAAATGTGCATTTCTTTGTCCTGGATAAGGATAATACGTTCATGTTTATTGGGTGGGCAGTGTAAGGTTTGTGACATCTGTAGTTATTAATTTCTATGCTTCTAAATGCTTGGGTTTCGTGGTGATGTAATGGGTGAGTAAGCTGTTGTCAGCTAAGGTTGCTAAGTGACTTTTTTAAAAACATGTTTTTGGAATTAGGACAGGATTAAGGAGACTGGCTGTAAAAGGCCATTTTAATGGGATGGGCGTGACTGCGGCGTTACATCTCCTGGCTTTGTTTCTGGGCTGTTTGTTCCTGAGCACACTGTAATTAGAACTGTGTCCCTTCAGCTGCCTGTGGTCCTCACTGTGCCGATCTTCCCAGGTCATTCTGCACTTTGGCATTCCCCTGTTGCTTGGTTGCTTCCATTCTGATTCTGGTGCCATCCACGGATCTGATCTAAGCTGCAGGCACACAGGGAGCAGATAGCTGCTTGGCAGCCTCTGCAAGCTTTGAGGGACAGAAAGAGTCATTCCTTAAAGACTGACCGCTGCTCCCCGGAGCCCATTTACTGTGGAGTGCTGTGTTTCTCCAGGACAATGTAGCCGGGGCAGTGTGTGTTTCCGCTTTCAGGCTGTTGCCTGCAGGGCTTCCCTTCGTAGGGCATGTTTGGTGAATGACGCCACCCCGATGAGTTCGTCACCGGGTTAGAACCGTCCTGAAGCCGCCAGCACTGGCCTGACTGAGTCTTTTGGTGGGGTTGGGCGGGAGTCGCTCAGCCGGTTCTCCGGACCTGCCCTCCTGGCTTGCTGTTCCAGAAACTCGTGCTGTGGGTTGTAGAAGGAGGGGATCACCCTAGATGACCTGATCAGCAGCTCGAGAAAGGGCTGAAACCATAGACGCTTGTGCCTTAGGCCTGGTCTGCCCACAGTTCTTGTGCCAAGGGGTGATTCTTTTATTCAACTCAGTAGTAAATCAGCACATAGTTAAATATTGGCTGTTAGTTTGGTGGTGTGCGTGCTTGAACTGTATTGTGTGCTCTGTTTGGGGGGCTGTGTGCCGAGCCGAGCGGCCTGGGACGCTAGGCTGAGCACTTCCTAAGGAGGCTCTAGCTCAGGGGTTCTCGAACTGGGGGTCAGGACCCCTCAGGGGCTCGCGAGGTCATTACATGGGGGGTCGCGAGCTGTCAGCCTCCACCCCAAACCCCGCTTGCCTCCAGCATTTATAATGGTGTTAAATATATTTAACAGGGTGTTTAATTTATTAGGGGGGTCGCACTCAGAGGCTTGCGATGTGAAAGGGGTCGCCAGTAAAAAAGTTTGAGACCCACTGAGCTGCCTTCCTTTGATCCCTAATCCCTTTAGAATCTCTGGAGAAGGGGGCGGGGCTAACGCTGGCAGAAATGGGGTTTAAAAAGCCAGCTTGTAAGCAGCCAAAGGACCTAGCAAACAGGAGAGCGTTGTGAGGGGTGTAGAGAGGGAGCTGGAGAGCCACATAAACGTAAAAAACATTCTCTAAACTTAGGCCAATAACCCCTCCCAAACAAAGCACACAAAGAACAATAACCAAAGCAAGCAAACAAACCCCTGCAAGTCTAATAACGCAGGCAGGAGTGGGGGTATCCAGTTTGTCGCACTCGATGCAGCATGTAGGATTATCTGCCTTGTGGGCAGGTGCCGTTTGTGTGTGCATTCAGCGCTAGGAGGTGCCCCTCAGAGACCGAGTACAGGCTCCTGAGACCAGAGTGGCTGAACTGGAATAGCTAAGGGAGGTGGAGAAGTAGATAGACGAGACTTTCCGGGACACAGTAGAACAGTCCCACCCCCAGTCTGACAGCCTCTGTGCTGGTGAGGAGAATGAAAGTCTCGGAGAAGGAGAGCATCAAGTTGGAGCGGAGGGAAATGATTCCAGGTGGGACTCTCCTTCCAGACGACGTTGTGGTATCCTCTTGCAGTGAGGGTACCTCACTTATTAGGAGACAGGAAATAGTAATGGGGGATTTGATCATTAGAAACATAGAGAGCTGGGTTTGCGATGACCAGGAGAACCGCTCGGTGACTTGCCTGCCAGGTGCAAAGGTTGTGGGCCTCTCAAGACATCTAGGTAGACTTATGTGCAGTTCTGGGGAGGAGCTGGTGGTCGTGGTACATGTAGGTACCAGTGACATAGGGAAGGATAGGAGAGAGGTTCTGGAGGCCAAATTTAGGCTGCTGGGAAAGAGATTAAAGTCCAGGATCTCCATGGTAGCATTCTCTGAAATGCTTCCAGTTCCGTATGCAGGGGCAGTTAGACAGACAGAACTGCAGAGTCTTAATGCGTGGATGAGATGATGGTATAGGGAGGAGGGGTTTAGATTTATTAGGAACTGGGGAAACCTTTGGGAAAGGGGGAGCCTATCCAGGAAAGATGGGCTCCACCTAAACCAGAATGGACCCAGGCAGCTGGCATGTCAAATTAAAAAGGTCATAGGGGAGTTTTTAAACTAAGGGCTGAGGGAAAGCTGAGAGTTGAGGCGGTGCAGTTCAGACAGACACATCCCTTAGGAGAGGATTTATTGAAGAAGATGCTCTTTACCGTACTAAAGAGGAGAGTACAGTTGATAAAGTACAAGTCTGTTCATAATTCTATCCCCTTTATTTGATCAAATTAAAATAACAGCCCTAGAACACAAAGTGTAAAAGTTCTGGTGTCCCAGTTATCAACTGGGATAGTGAAATGGTTCTTAAATCTGTGACTCCCAACTTTATGCTCTTCATTTACTTGTATTAAATTCAAGAACTTCACTGTAGCCTACCTTTAGTTTGAACTCAAGCTGTGAGATGACGGACAGCAATAAGGGAGAGTCTATGGCAAAAAGCTCTTGTATCAGATCAAATACATGTTCTGACAAGTCACTTACTGAAGGTTTTCCCAGTACCAGAACCTGGCTACAAAACTAGAACACACAACCACCAAACAAACAAAGAAAGAAGCAAACAAAAAAATGCAATTGTTCTTTGAGACTTTTCCCATTGATGCAAGTACTGACATTTTGTGTTTTTTAAAAGTGTTCTACTGATCATGTACTGGGCAAGAAAATGGCAGATGAAATTCAGTGTTGATAAATGCAAAGTAATGCACATTGGAAAACATAATCCCAACTATACATATAAAATGATGGGTCTAATTTAGCTGTTACCACTCAAGAAAGAGATCTTGGAGTTCTCTGAAAACATCCACTCAGTGTGCAGCGGCCATCAAAAAAACTAACAGAATGTTGGGCATCATTAAGAAAGGGATAGATAACAAGACAGAAAATATCATGTTGCCTCTATATAAATCCATGGTACGCCCATATCTTGAATACTGTGTGCAGATGTGGTCGTCCCATCTCAAAAAAGCTACATTGGAATTGGAAAAAGTACAGAGCAAGGTAACAAAAATTATTAGGGTTATAGACAAGCTTCCATAGGAGGAGAGAGAAAAAAGACTTGGACTGTTAATCTTAAGGCTGGTCCACACTAGGGGCGGGATCGAACTAAGGTACTTCGACTTCAGCTACGCGAATAGCGTAGCTGAAGTCGAAGTACCTTAGTTCGAACTAACGCGACTTACCTCGCGTCCGCGCGGCGCCGCGATCGAAGTTCGCGGCTCCTACTTCGAACTCCGGTACTCCGGTCGCCCTGCAGGAGTACCGGAGTTCGAAGTAGCGCGTTCGGGGATCGATTTATCGCGTCCAGACAAGACGCGATAATTCGATCCCCGATACTTCGATGGCTACCCGCCGGTCCGGGCGGGTAGTCTGGACGGGGCCTTAGAAAAGAAATGACTAAGGGGGTGTATGATAGAGCTGTATACAGTCATAACTGGTGTAGAGAAAGTGCATAAGGAAGTGTTATTTACGCCTTCATGTAACACACAAACCAGGGGGGTCACCCAATGAAATGAATAGGCAGCAGGTTTAAAATAAACATAAGGAAGTATTTCTTCACACAACACACCGTCAGCCTGTGGAACTCATTGCCAGGGGATGTTGTGAAGGCCAAAAGTATAAGTCGGTTCAAAAACGATAAATTCATGGAGGATAGGTCCACCAATGGCTATTAGCCAAGATGGTCAGGGGTGCACCCCATGCCCTTGGTGTCCCTACATCTCTGAGTGCTAGAAGCTTAGACTGGATGACAGGGGATGGATCACTCCTTAAATTGCCCTGTTCTGTTCATTCCTTCTGAAGCACCTGGCATTGGCCACTGTTGGAAGACAGGATACTGGGCTAGATGGACCATTGGTCTGACCCAGTCTGGCCGTTCTTATGCACAATCCCCACTGTGGACACGATTTACTGATATAAAGGTGCCTTATACCAATATAGCTTATTCTCCCAAATGGATGGGGATAAGCTATCTCTGTGCAAGTGTGTTTATCCTGGTATAACTGCATTCACACTAGAGGGTTGTACCCTTTTAATTGTACCAGTGTCAAACCAGTATAGTTAAAGTGGTACAAAAGCTGTGTGTGGCCGAGCCCTTAAAAGAGGCTGAGAACTGCCGTGTAGAGGCGACCCATACTCGCCTCTCAGCAGCAGGAGAGGGCAGCTGGCGGGTGGTGGGCAACGAGGGAGGATCAGGAGGAGAGGGGAGGTTGACGGAGAAGGTAAGTATCCAAGGGAGGGTTGTGAGGGGTAAGAGCACAGGATGAGGACAGATCTTGAACCGCCTCTTACTGTAGTCCCAAGGAGTCATCTGTTCTTTGGGGGTTGGGTTCCCCGGTGCTCCCCCTTCCTCTCTCGGTCTCTAACCCTTCGTACAGCCTCAGCCTTCCAAGCAGGGTTCACTCCTGGAGCTCGCCTCGCTGCACGGAGACGGCCCTTCCCAGAGGTGTAGGCAGCGCTCAGCAAAACCAGGGACGTGACCTGCTGCCCCACAGTGACCGGCTCACATTTCAGAATGTAATTCAGTAGCCCAGGACTAGATAAAGAAGTGACCACTCACTCCTGTGGGTTGGACAAGTCAGTGTCCCCCACACCTCCACTTTCTATAGGCTACACCCAAAGAGGAGGTCTCTTTAGGAGCCACTAGCCTCTGTAATGAAAAGTATGGCCCCCGAACCACCACTCTGCCCCAGAGCCAGCACTGTCCCCACCTCTCTGGTCTTCATTCTTCCCTGAGCATGAGGCTGGTGGTTGCACCCAGCACTGTCCCAGCAGAGCCAATTTGCCCAGCTGAGGTGGTGGCCCAGGGACAGTGCTTCTGTCTGGAGAGCTCAAATTCTTAGCCCCCAAGCTTTGGCTGTCAGCTTTCCTACAACCAGGGACCAGGCCCCAGAAACAGGACGTCATGGACGCTCCCTGCTTCCTGTCACTAACCCTGACACAGCCGGGCTGAAACCACACGAATAAGCAGCCCCTGGCTTCATCGTGGGGCGACTGGCAGGATGTATTGGCCCAAGAGGCAAATATGGGGTGCGGCGTGATCAACATTTGTCGCCAGAGACAACACAGCCGCTTACCAAGACAAGGTGCAACTCTCTGCGGTTACAGTAACTCGCTAGCACCACTTCATTCCAGACAATTTGGCATAATTTAATTTCACGGGGATGGGGAGGGGCAGCCGGAAAAGGAGCATGCCGAATTGCCAATCGGGATGAAGGGATTTGCATCTAATCTGACTAACAAAGTTCCGGGTCTCAGTCAGAGTAATTAGGATTCAGAATGGGAAATGAAACGGGGCCGTGCTCCAGCCCGGCTCCGCCCACAATCCCAGAATTCCCCTCACCACAATTTGTCCTTTTTTTTTACCTGGATTGTGACAAACACTCATGACTGCAGCTGGCAGTGCTGCTGGGCAGGAGGCAGCCCCTTTCCTCACTGAGGGGGCCATTTAGGGAACTGGGGTTTAAAAAAAACCCAAAACTGTCTGGGGCTTGGTCCTGCTTTGAGCAGGGGGTGGGACTAGATACCTCCCGAGGTCCCTTCCAACCCTGATAGTCTATGAGTCTATAAGAGAGTGGTTTATAAAAGAACAGGGGCAGATTCCAAGATTAAGATCCCAAACAGTTTGGAAGAACTGGGCAGGCTACTGGCTTGGAGGCTATAAAGTAGCTGTAAGGGCCTCTCAGGGCAGGCAGAAAATATTTAGGGAATAGCCCAAGACTACATCGGACTTGGTTTAGCCACAGTTCCCAGACTGTATAATCAATACTGTAATGAATTAGCATGTGTGTGTGTGCGCACATCACACTGCCATCTTCTGGAAGAATCAGAACTGACCATGTGTCATTGTCCCTTTGCTGCTAACAAGCAGGGAGGATTCTCCTTCAGTTCAAGTGACCGGGGCCTGTGTGTGTGGAGCAGGAGCTTCCCACCACTCCTGGGACGGTTGGAGTGGCCCTGGTGTGCGGCTGGCCCCGCTCGCGAGGTGCTAGGACACCAGTGAAATGCAGGGCCGGCTCGAGGTTTTTTGCCGCCCCAAGCTCAGGTGGGGCTGGGGCTCACAGGCAGCGGAGGGAGTGATGTCACCTTCTCCCAGCGCCTGCAGGGGCTTTACCCCTTCCCCCGCCCTACCACGCAGAGAAGCCCCGATATAAGGGGTGGCACAAGGCAGCGCAGCCCTGGCTCCCCGGCAGGACTCGCCCTCTCCTCCCCAGGTAGCAGCTGGGCCCTGGCAGCTCAGCGTCCCGGGGCTGGGGCTTCCCCTTCCCGCTGCGGCCGGGGGTGCGGCGCCCTCGCCCTCGCTAAGGGGCGCAGCTCCGAGAGCGCAACTGCCCCCAAAAAAAAGGATGGCCGGAATGCCGCCCCTGGAAACGTGCCGCCCCAAGCACCTGCTTGCTTTGCTGGTGCCTAGAGCCGGTGCTGGTGAAATGCACAGGAACCCCGTACTCAGTGCAGCTGGCTGGAGCATGCTCCTGTTCTGGGCCCTGCCCCGCCCTCTGCTCTCCTCCACGAGGCTGGCTTTGGGCCGGCACGGGAAGCGCTGGGCTCCAGCTGGTGCCTGGCCTGTAGCTCTGGTGCTGGGTCTCTCTCATTTCACGACACCCGTCCTGTGATTTCCCAGCGGTGCTGATCTCAGTGACCACTTGGGGGCGCTTCTCCCCTGGGAAAAGAGTTGTGTTCTCCCCCAGGACAGCTAACACAGGCACTCCCACGAGGGACATCCTGGTGCAGAGGAGGCAGTGGGTAGCTTTAACACTTGTTAGTGGCCTGAGCGCCAAGTGAAAAGCCCACACTGCCTTGTGGGAGCCAGCCGTTTCTCTGTGTGAGCGAGCACCGCGTAAGAACACTCCTCTTTTCCTAGCGAGGCCAAGGAGGCCCGGGGGAGCAGCCGGGCACGCGAGGAGCTGGGCAGCGCCAGCGGGAGGAATGTCCCCGTGGGGAGCGGGTTGATGAGTTGATCACAGCTCTGCCGGCTGTGTTGGCTGAGGGGGAAGGATCTTTGCCTCGTTCCGTGCAGGGGACCAGCCTGTGCACTGAGTCCGCAAACCACGGCAGAGACCGACCTGCTACCGAATCACCCCACTGGGGCAGCTGACGCAGCCTCCCGCCCCCAGGACTCTCAGATGGGGATGGCTGTGGCCCTTCGCTTGCTGTTCGGTGGCCCCTGTGAGCTGATCTGGGGGGTCTGTCCGGTGCTTTGCAGGCAGGTGTCCACAAGTCCCAATCTCCACCGGCGCTGCTGGCAGCATCAGCAGGACAGAATGGGCCCTGGAGCGGGGCACGAGGCACCGTCCCTCCCGAACCCCCTGCTCTCCGGGCTAGATTCCCTGCTGCTGCTCCTCTGCTCTCAGGGGACACCAACAGGTTTTTCTTCCTTTGTGTTGGAGGTGTGGGGGGATCCCCGGCCTGGAGGAGCAGATGAACTCCATTCGCTGCCTGAGCCTGCGTCTGCCCCAGCTGCAATGCTGCCAGGAGGCCCTGTGCTTGTCAGAGCTGCCTGGAGACATCCCCTCCCCGCACACAGCCCGCCCCGCAGCCATCAGGCCAGGCCAGGCGCAGGCAGCAGCGAAAGGCAAACATCCCCCTGATGGCAGCCGTGCCCTGAGGTGACAGAGGCGCCTTGTCTGTGTTGACAGACAGAGGCAATAGATCCCCACGCAGAATAAACAGAACTGCCGCCAAGCGCCGAGGACTTCGCCCTGTTCCCATTCACCTTTGGCGTGCCAGGGCACAAGACGGGATTCTCCCATGACTGTCGCATGGCTCTGGGGACCTGGGCGTTGGCGCTGAGGTGCAGCTGACGTGCTCCTTTGCCCCGTACGGACGTCACACTCTGGCACTACTCGGGGTGCTTCGCTGCTTGGCCGGTTCGTGTGGCCACGCAGGCACCAGGGCGTTACGGCCGCATTTATCCTTTTATGACAGAGCATCGCAGTGCCCTGGAGGCTTCCCGCAGCCTTCACTCCTCAGCCCAGGCTCCCCTTCTGAGCCCCACCTTCGCCCTGGCCCAGCGATTACCGCCCAGGCGCTCAGCAGCCCCCGACAGAAAGGTTCACGGCCTCCAGCCGGGCCTGCTGCCTTCTCCAGGCTGCAGCAAGGGCCGCGCTCAGGGTGCTGCTAAGAGCACCGTCACCACGGGCTATTTCCTGCACCGCTGCACATGCCACCTGGCCCGGTGCGACTGGGCACGGCCACAGCTTTGGCCACCTCGCCAGTGTGACTCAGTGGCCAGTTCAAAGCCCTAGGCCTGACCTCAGAGGCCTATAATGAGTGGGAGCCCAGCTACCACGGGGTTCCCCCCATGGGAATAGTTTGGTGGGGTGTTGCCTCCCCAAACTGGGCCAGCCTTATGGGTGGGTGACCACCCAGGGCACCGTGGTCGGGGGGGAGGGTTAGGTTCAGTGTATTTAACGTAATGCACCAGAATGGGCCCCTGCCACTAGCCCCCCTGACCCTTGACTTCCTCCTGGCCCACCAGCAGCCCAGAGTGACGGCAGTTTGGTGCTGCCGGTGGAGCCCGAACTCCCGTGTGTCTTTGTGAAGGGTGGCAGGAGCCCAGCAGGCCGGGTCCCCTTGCGCCAGGAAATCTAGCAGGGGCAGCCGCAGCAGCACGGGAAAAGCAGCAGTGTCAGTGTCAGCCGGTTCCAGAGCGGCTGCAGCTCCCGCACTCAGGTCACTACAGCAGACAGCGGTGGGGCTGCCCTGCTAAACCAGCCAGTCCCCCCATGCCTCCCTTGCAGGACCAGCAGCCCAGGTCATGCGCAGCGCCTACCACTCCAGACGGGGGGAGGGAGCCAGCGAAACTTGGCTTCAGCGTGTGCAAGCCATGGGGTGTGTGTGTGTGTGTGTGTGTGTACGTGTGTGTACACACATTGCTGGGTCAGCCCCTCTCCCACGCTTCGCATTGCTCCCGCCCTCACGGACAGGGACACACACATCCACATAACCACTGGGAACGGAGACTGAGCCCTCAGGGTCCCTGGGCGAGACCCAAACAAACACTGGGCCAGTGCTAACCCCATGGTGGGCCCAGCACTGCAAGCCTGGGGCAGGCATTGAATTTGTCCCCCCCCAAGCGGCTCTGTTGGCTTGGCAGGAGCTCCCCCACCCCAAACAGAGGAGTCAAACTAGGCCTATGTTCCCCCCTGCTGCTGCCACAGCCAGGCAAACGGGAGATAACGTGTTCTCCATCAGGGCTGGTGCCATAGCGGAAGACGAGGCGTTCCAGAAACGAGAAAGAGCTGCCAGGCCTGGTGGGGGTGGGGAGCAGGGGCTGATCCAGAGCCAGCCACAGGCAGCTGCGTAGGATCCTTAAGCGGTGACTGCAGCACTCGGCTCATCCCTGGGTTATCGGAGTCTCCTCCCAGCCCAGCGTGCAATCCCTGGCCAGCTGCAGCTGTTCCAGAGAGGGCAGCAGCAGACACCGGCACAGCGAGGAGCAGGAGCAGCAGCAGCTTTGCTGGCGCGGGAGGGGAGAGGGCTGGAGAATACGGGGGGTGACGCGTGGCGTGATTACAGAAGGGCCTGTGTAGGTGCTGAGCTCTGGGTCGGGGCCCTGCAGCTCTCAATGCACATTCCTGGGCACGGTGGTACAATACGTACGAGTGGCGTGACCAGGCAGCAAGTGTGAAAAATCGGGACACTTTTTTTGAGGGGGAGGGGGCAGGTATACCGGCTTATATAAGACAAAGCCCCTCACCCAGACAGGCCCGATAATATCGGGACATCTGGTCACCCTGCATACGAGTGCGATGAACCTGGACTGGCCAGTAGGAGACCTTCGTTACCGGCCCGCTAGTGTATTTATTGCCTTGCGCTGGGTGCAGGTAATGGCTCCGGGGAGAACATGCCATCGGCTCAGAGGACCCCGTGCGCTGAGTTCTTCTGGAAGTCCGCCCCACGCCTGCGTTTGCCCAAGTGCAGAGGCTCCCGGATCGGCCCGGATGGTGCAATACTCTCTTGTGGCTGCAGGTGGCAGCATGTGCCAATGTATTTAGACCAGGTCAGTGTATGTCAGGGCCCCTTGGGGAACTCCTCATCGCTTTGCTGTGTGGGCCCAGGGCCTGCAGACCAATCTCCCACAGATCTGCCCTGAGCATCTCTCGCTGCAAAGTGCTGCTCCGCCCGGAGTGTCACAGGGCTCCGCCCAAGCGCGCACTCCATTAAAGACAATGGGCTGGGGTGATGCTCTGTCTGAACTGGCCAAACCGGGCCGGCGGCTATAAAATTGGTGCCTGGAAGCAGAGGGAGACTTGGTGTTCCACGCTGTGGCCCCCAAACCCATCGTTCCCCACCCAGCAGCAGCACAGGGAGCTCGGCAGGAGCTCGCGTGTCTGCTCTGAGCTTGGCTGGGATCCCTCCTGCAGCGCACGCTGGGATTCAGACTCTCTGTGCATGAAGAGTCCAGTGCATGGAGATGTTCCAGCAGCCCCGGGAGGATCGGCCTCCTCAGGCATTTGGGCCTGGGAGCTCCCAGTGCACAGCTGCTGCATGGAAAATTCTGCCTGTGGGGGGCAGAGCTGAAGCCAGGGTGGCTCCTGCGCAGCCCCAGGCGTTGAAATGTGCGAGCTGGTGAGAAGGCTCAGGAGAAAGGACACTGCCTCAGCCAGCAAGGCCCTGCCCAGGGCGGCCATTGCAGATTTTGGTGGTGGGGGGAACAGGGCCGGCGCAACCCATTAGGCAACCTAGGCGGTCGCCTAGGGCACTAAGATTTGGGGGGTGCCGGCCGCCCCAGTCATCAGTGGTAATTTGGGGGCGGGACCTTCCGCCACCTCTATCGGGGACGGCATTTCGGGCATTGAAAACTTTCTTGTTTTTTTTGCAGATAACTGCTCCTGGCAGCTAATAATTTATAATTCCTATAAAGAAAGAAAGAAAATTAAATAAATATTAGACCCACTCAGCTCTAATACTTGTTCTGACATCTTGTGTCAATTCACTTAAGGGACATTGGTTAGGTTTAAAAAATTAATGTATATTCTTACTTTGTTACTAACTCTGACTACAACAATTGAAACAACTGTAGAAAAACCTAGATGACTTTCTATAGCTATTTTGCAGTTCACAAAGCTTGGAATCGATCATTTAACTTTTGGAAACATCCTACTCGGGCCAGGGGCAGCTCTATGGTTTTTGCCGCCCAAAGCACGGCAGTCAGGCGGCCTTCGGTGGCATGCCTGAGGGCGATCCGCGGTCACGCGGATTCAGCAGCGTTTCTGCGGGTGATCTGCCGGTCCCGCGGCTTCGGTGTACTCACCGCCGAATTGCCACCGAAACCGCGGGACCGGTGGACCTCCCGCAGGCATGCCGCCGAAGGCCGCCTCACTGCCGCCCTCACAGCGACCGGCACACCGCCCCCCGCGGCTTCCCACCCCAGGCACGCGCTTGCTGCGCTGGTGCCTGGAGCTGCCCCTGACTAGGGCAAGGCCCCCTGAGTTTATACTGCATGTGCCTGTGGCTCTGGGGGTGTTACTCCACTACAAATAATGGAGTGAAACTGACACTTTCAAGTCACTTTCATAGTATTGCCAACCCCAAATGTTCAAAAATCAAGAATCTGGCTCACCGAAAATCATCAGATTGGCTTTAAAATCATGAGATTATGTAAAAACAATAGATTTGGGGTTTTTATTTGCCTTCTGCTTTTTGAGCCTTTAAGGTGCACTGGAGTCACATTTTGAAGCTTTCTCCACAGTGATAAGAGCTAGAAACTTCATTTTTCTTTAAGAATGAAGGCTGAAATCATCACACATCACTTGACTCCAGGAGCTGGGGCTTTAAGGAAAACAACAACTATCATGAGAGTTGGCAACACTGCACTTCTGTTTAAAGACTAGTTACTTTCCAGAAGGCTCTTAAACACAACACTACAGTGAATGAGTTGCAGTTTTCACAGGAGAATATTTTAAATCAAACACCAAGAAAATTCAACATTTTAAAGTTGAGGAAAAAACCTGAGACTTCTGAGGTATCCCAGGGCAACTGCAAGCGGAAAGGAAAATAAACAGGCCCAGGAGCTCTGGGCAGCTCTTCCTTTAGAAAGAAAGTTGGAGGGTCGAATCTTCTAGTCCTTAATCCAGTAAAACTTCTATTGCCATCAGCGCCTCAACCCAGAGATACCAGCATCACAGTGACCACGTGATAACGTGTGGTCAATAACTCTGCACTTCATACTTAAATATCTGCGCCATCTTCTCCGGAGTCACACAGCTTAGATGCCTTGGCTCAGGGACTGGATTGTCTGGTATATTCTGAACAGTGCTGAGCGCACAGATGGTGCCCAGTGAATAATACAAATCATGACAATAACGGTCGACTTCATGGACGGTGTGGGTGCAATTTCTGTTCTTTGTTCTGGAATTGGCCCGAGTACAGCTGAAACCCTAAGAATTTGATGTATAATCACACTGGATACTCATATGACACTCTTTCATTCCTTCCTTTTCTCAAACTCAGAACAAAAAATGACCAAACAAAATGGTTTTCAGTTAAAATCTAAAATGGCACAACAGGCATTGCTGTACAACTCAGCCTGGGGCAGAACCTGCCACCCCTTGGGAGTTAAGTGATCTCCTCTCATCTGACTCTGATTCTCCGTCTCTTCATCCTTCCTGACCTCTGTGCTGCTTCTGATACTGTCAACCGTGACATCCTTCCCAATCATCTGGGACCGTGGGCGGGAGGCTCAGAGAACTGGCCTTCTTGGTTCTGCTCCCATCCATCAGAGGCCTCTTTTTTGCAGCATGCAGCAGAGAGAAAGGCTGGTCCAGTGGATAGGGAGCTGGCCCTGAGAGACCTGGGTTCTCTTCCCCCCCGGACTTCCTGTATGACCTCAGGTCAGTGCCTTAGGGACAGAGTTTCAAAGGTTTTTAGGCATCCAAAGATGTAGCTAGGCAAGGCATCTAGTGGGGTTTACAAAGCACCGAACCTTCTAGGTGCCTAAATACCTTTGGAAATCTGGCCTTTAGTCTGTGTGTGCCTCAGTGGCCCATCTGTACAATGGGGATAACAGCCCTGCTGTACCCCACCGAGGGGCTGTGATGTGAGGCGCTCAGATACCATGGTGATAGGACCACAGAAGTACCACAGGTAGAGTGGGAATGTCTCTATACCACTGCTATCCCTTCCCTGAGCATTGGTCCCTTTTCATTTATGCCCCTCACATCTTCCTCTTTTCTGAAACAAACACACACACACACACACACACACACACACACGTTTTACAGGTTCATCTAAGGACTTCCAGATCCTTAGTTTAATTACCAGCCTCTTCTGATCTTAATGGCCCTACCTCTGTTTGTAAACAAAACACTGACTCCCTGCCCCAGGGACACAAGCTGGGAGAAGCACCTCTCTGCAGAACTCACATTCCACCCTCACGCTGAGCCTTAAGAGCTCCACCTGGGAGCACCCCTCCTGTGTGAAACTTGGGGGGAGCCCCCCTCTGTCCTACCTAATTGGCACCCTTGGCCCTGCCCTCCAGGGATTCACTCCATACCTGTGACCATGGGGGGCAGGGCCTGACCACCTCCCCCTTCCCTCCCATCTCCCAAGCTGCTCCTACAGCCCTTCCCTGAATCCCCATGCAAGGGGAGGGGGAAGCTGAGTTTAACCCCATGGTTACCAGGGAGCACAATAACCCGGCTGTCAAGGTTGCAGGACTAATTGTATCTCTGAGTGCACCCCTCGTGCCTTCACCTCTCCTGGGGTGGAGTCTCGCCCTTCTCCCACTCGGGTCGGGCCTTGGGCTTCTGCACCCCGTGTATCCAGTGGGGCTCGGTCCCTGCGGGAGTCTGTGGCCAGCGGTGAACACCGTAACCCGGCAGCTGCTTACACCAAACTATTGTTTAATCTGAACAGCAGGAACAAAGCACAAGAGAAAAAGGATTTTAAAACAAACAGTCTGTGCGCAGGTCCTCCTTCCCAAAAGCCCTGCCGCCCTGTCGTGGGAGTCTAGGGAGGCCTAGCTTCTTCAGACACCTCCAGCCGTGTCCGCGTGTCAGTCTGTTCCCAGAAACAGCTCCCCAACGCCCTCTCTCACCTCTAGACAGAGAGAGGCTTTTTAATGGTTTATGGTCCTTTCCGTCTCTTGGCTGCCAACACTGGGAAAACAAGCTGTGTAACGTGGCTGGTGCGCAGCTCATAGGAACTTCCCAGGTAACAGCTCAGGTGTTGTCTCTTAAACACCCGGACGTGTTTCAAGGGAGGTGCTTTATCTTGAGTCATTGTTTTGCTGTCCTGTTTTTTTCCTCCATAGCCCTGTTGATTTCACCTGTAGAGTCATACGCTGAATGCCCCGATAACCAGGTCCCCTACACTGTTCATAGATTAGTACCGAGCAGCCCCATTTCCGTCACATCAGCTGCTACGCAATCTCCAGCCATTGGGAATTCAACGCCTGCAAATAAAAGCCAGGAAAAGTCTCTGTCCTCCTGTGTGGGAACCCAGCTCAGGTACCAGCATCTGTCCACGTTTGTTATCCCCACCCCTTCCTACCCACCCCACCCTACGGCCGGGAGTTCTTTCCTGTGCTGCTAACATGGTCCTCTTCAGCCAGCTCCTCAGCCTCCACCCACTGTTCCCAGCCAGAGGCAGGAATACAGCGGGGTGACAGGGGTGGTGGCACAGGCTGTGGCCAGAGCATCCTGTGATCACCTGTAGCACAGCGCTGTAAAGGTGCAGAGAGAGGAGGATGGTAGAGTGACCACTGGGTAATAGTAATTAGCAGGCAGAGGGGAGCATGACACATCAGATGGAAACAAAACTGCTCAACTGTGTCCTAGACCTCAGGGGGCAGATTGTCACCGGCACCCAGTTCCCCGCGACTGACTCCTGTCTGTGCCTTGAAACCTCCCCTCCGCTGCTAACAGACATGAGGGGCTGAGTCCGTGCGTTGGAAGTTCCAGGTTCTCGCCTCCCCCCGGCGTGGCTGGGCTCTGCAGGAGAACGAGACGCAGGGAGACCTACGGGACTGCAGAACTGTGAGCGTTTGTATCTACTCTGCCTCCGTGGCTCAGACGTTTCCCTTCCTCAGTGTGCTAGGATAACAGCAGCTATCCGGCTCAAAGAGCAGGTTCTGGAGTAGTCTCTGCCGTTTATGGGACAGCAATACGCTCGAGAGTTTATTCAAACTGCTCCCGGCCCATCTCCTGACCGTACAGGTCCGATGTGCGTCCACATCCTGAGGATGGATACAGCTCCTGGAGCCAACCAGAGTCTCACATACTTCTCTTTGAAAAGGCTTTTCCACCACACGAGTGACACTCCCAACCCTGATGGCCCTTTCTGCCCAACAAACCCCCACCAACCAAAGAGAGGAAATTAATAACAACACACCCGCCCCCCACCGGCAGGATTTTTATCCTGACAAGGGGGAAGAGTCAGAGACTCCATGGAATCTGCTAGGGACTTTGCTATTGATTTTAGTGGAAGGTGTCCAGATGCTGTGGTGATGGGCGCAATAGAAGACGCTGAGACAGAGAGAGAGAAATGGGTGCAGAGCCCAGCTGAAAATCCGACCCGTAAAGCTGGTGTTTGGACTCTGCTTCTGGCTCCCACGGTTTTGCTGGGGAGGTTGGGGGATGTGAGGGAATCGCCTTGACTACTGCTCCCGTCTGGGTTTCCAATGATCACGGTTGGTTCCAAGGCACGTTAGAGGGCGTAGACGGGAACGAATCTCTGTGCCAGTCACTGAAATGCAGCCACCTCGAGAGCGGATCAAGGCAGCTGGATAACACAGCACAGCAGCACCAAACAGCAGCTTAGGGCAGAATCCAGTATCCCCACGGAGAGCTGGTGTGGGAGGGGGATGCGGTAGGAAGGTGGAAAGGTCGCTCTCTGCAGTGGCAGGTGGCCAGAACGCAGGTTTAGCACCTGGCTTGTGTGAAAAGTGCCCTGTGACCTGCAGTGCTGGGGGGGAGGGGCAGTGCCTTGCTTTTCGGTCTCCTCTGAAAGAGAGGATGAGAAATGCCCCTGCCTGGCAAAGCAGCCCCCCGCTCTGCAGCTAGGTAGGGTGGGGAGCGGGGCTGGAGGCCCCTGTCTCACCCCATCCTGCGCCGGAGGCTGGGAACACCCTAGTTCCAGCCCCAGGTCGTGCTGCCATTCTGTGCGGGGTCCGCCCAGGTAGGACCCACTGCTGGCCGGCTCCCTGACTAACTGCGCTGCACTGCCTGGGAACCGAGAGCCTGGCCACAGCCCCTGAGCGGCTGCCGGGAGCCTGGCCCCCACAGCAGATCAGCAGCTGCTCAACGTGTACCGCACCTGTAGCGCCCCCTGCTCCCCTCATGGCTTCGATCCATGGCTTCCAGCTCCTGCTGACCCCCTGGCTCTGGCATCTGCTTCTGTCCCTCTGGTACTGACCTCGGCTTGTGTCCTGGACTCTGCCCACCCTGGGCCCAGCTCGAACCAGTCGGCCAAACTCTTGCTTCCACCACTAGGCCTGGCTGCCCACAGCCAGTTGGCGACACATTCGTCCTGTCCTCTGTAAATGGGATCTACGGCTTGTGTGAGGCTCCCGGCCTTGGCCGCTTAGGCTACAGGGTACCTGAAAAATTCCTCACTTGAGCCAGGCCTGGGATGGTTCCTTTCTTTCCAGTGTCACCCATCTAGACACTGGGCCGGTCTGAGGCTCAGAGGTAAAGGCCAGACAGGACCATCGTGGTCATCTAGTCTGACCTCCTGCACATTGCAGGCTGCAGAACCTCACCCACCACCTCCGGTAACAGACCCACAACCGCTGGCTGAGTTACAGACATCCTCACATCAAGCGACAGAGAATTCACCCTTTACTCGAGTTCAAACCAGCAAGTGACCCGTGCCCCACGCTGCAGAGGGAGGCAAAACAAGGTCTGCCAATCTGAGCCAGAGGAAATTCCTTCCTGACCCCAAATCTGGGGACCAGTTAAACCCTGAGCATGTCAGTGAGACCCACCATCCAGACACCTGGGTAAGAATTGTCTGCAGTAACTCAGAGCCCTCCCCAGCTAGCGGCCCACCTCCAGCCGTTAGTCGCAGATGGGCCATAGGCCATTGTAGGCAACCTCATCATACCATCCCCTCCATACACTTATCAAGCTCAGTCTTAAAACAAGGTAAGTTTTTCACCCCAACTGGTCCCCTTGAAAGGCTGTTCCAGAACATCCCTCCTCTGATCAGCTCCGGCACTGCTCTGTGCCTGCCCGAGGCTTGCAGTTTTGGGGGGCAACACCGCCCCCCCGGCCCACAAACTATGCCCACGTTAAAAAGTGTGGGGGGGGGCATGACCCCATGGCCCCCCTGGTTCTGGCACCAGTGGCCCACCCATTTCTACAAAGGTTTTGGTGCCCTTGTCTGGTGGCTGCAGTTCTACTCCTCATTCTGTTTTGCTGGGTTCCCTCTCCCGGCATCAGTTTTCCGATCTGTAAAGTGGGACTCTGACTCAGCGAAGAGCCACGAGAATGATTAAAGAGACTGAGCTCCTTGCATCTATTGAGCTTAACAAAGAGAAGATTAAGGGGTGACTTGATCACAGTCTATAAATACCTACACGGGGAACAAATTTTTGATAATAGGCTCTTCAGTCTAGCAGAGGAAGGTCTAACACAAGCAATGGCTGGAAGCTGAAGCTAGACACATTCAGACTGGAAATAAGGTGCATCTGTTTAAGAGTAGCAAAGAATCCTGTGGCACCTTATAGACTAACAGATGTTTTGCAGCATGAGCTTTCGTGAGTGAATACCCACTTCTTCGGATGCAAGTAAGTGGAAATCTCCAGGGGCAGGTATATATATGCAAGCAAGAAGCAAGCTAGAGATAACGAGTTTAGTTCAATCAGGGAGGGTGAGGTCCTGTTCTAGCAGTAGAGGTGTGAAAACCAAGGGAGGAGAAACTGGTTCTGTAGTTGGCAAGCCATTCATAGTCTTTGTTAAGAGTGAGAGTAATTAACGATTGGAACAATTTCCTAAGGGTCACAGTGAATTCTCCATCACTGGCAATGTTTAAATCAAGACAGGAGGTTTTTCTACCAGGTCTGCTCCAGGAATTATTGTGGGGGCAGGTCTCTGGCCTTTGCTATGCAGGGGTCACACAGGATGATCGCAAGGGTCCCTTCTGGCCTTGGAATCTCTGAATCTACAAAAGCGCTTTGACTACCACAGACGTGCTAGGCATTGTTAGGGTGGGTGCTTTCCCCTAGATTTACAATCGTGTCTCACATTCGGCCCACTCACCTCCCTGCCTCTGTCTCCATAGCCTGAGCCTTGTCAGTGCACCAGCTCCGCTACACAAGAGGCTTTTCTTGGCTAGACATTAATAATTCACTCAGTGTTTAATAAAGTCACTTGTGCCAAGTGGAGACAGCAGCAGAGTCCAGACCCCTCTCAGGAACTGTGGCACCTGAGACTGCAGCAGGACACTGCAGAGTGCGGAACAAGGAGAGGTTTGAATGGTTGCTGTTAATCAAAACCTTGAAATCCTGGAAGCAAAGCAGCGGCAGCACAGAGCAGGGAAGGGGACAGGGCTGCTCCCGTCTCTTCACAGCCCAGCATGACACAGGTGTCTAGTTTCTGAATCTGTCTCCTGAAGATAGGTTTTCCCCATGGGCTGCAGGCTGTTAATAGGAACCAGCTCCAGCTTTAACAGGAGGCTCTGGGGAGAAGAAACATCAGCAGTTATTTGGTCTTAAACCTGGGGCATGAAGATGCCAAGGCCAGAGGGGGCCCAGGAGAAGCAGAGAGGGCAGACTGGGAGGAGGAGTTCCATTAACGGCCACTGGTAAGAGGTTTTTGATCGGTGGGATTCCACCCAGGAGAGAGGCAGTTACAGTCTAATGTTCACCTGAGCAGTGATGGCATGTTCCAGCCGGGATCCGGCAGTGAACCGTGAGCACGTGCAGTTACATACACAGACACATACGCATCCCCACTGACGCACAGGTGCGTAGACATGCCTGAATATGCATGTGCATGAGCATGCCTGCTGGCCTGCACGCAACATACACACCTGTGCGCGCACACAGACACGCACAGTCACGGACACCCCTGTGCACACACATGCATGTGCTCACACTACAACAGATACCGGCTGGCTTATGGAACAGGAGGTCTCATCACAGATCAACTCCACAAGGCATTTAGCCTCCCCTCACCTAAAGCTGGGACCCAGTGGGCTTTATTCTGACCTTTGGGCTGCCTTGGGGCCGTGGTCACCCTGGCTCCGGTGCTTCCCTGGCACCTACACTCCTCACGACTCTTTACACAAGTCACTCCCTGCCGAAGGGAAACGACAGCGGGCACCTCTCCCCCTGGGTGGCCGCAGCCCTTGCTCCAGTTGTGCCGAGTCCCCATGTGACTGCCCTTCATTTCAGCCAACACGCTCAATCCCCTGCTCAGAGCCAGAACGGCTTGAGAATTAAACACCACAGAAATCCCCGCCAGCTGCCCCGGCTGGGGCTCCCTTGATTTACCTCCTCATCTCTGTGCAGCCCAAGCGCCGGAGAGAACGAGGTCACAGCGACGGGCGGCAGGAGGCTCAGCCGTGCCACTCCCAGACCCAGGGACGATCGCCGGCTCTGGGAAGCGTCCCACAAATCTGGCCCTCTCCGCTGATCACAATGGTCCCTTCTGGCCTTATAATCTACGAATTCCTGCCAGGCAGGGCGCTGGCCACAGCAGACAAGGGGGGACAGAAGCCCTCGGAGGGGGAGGGGGGCAGAGTGCACCCCCTTGAGCCTTGGATCTCTGCTGCTCCTTTTGCGCTGCTACGGACAGGGTGGGTCGGGGGAGGCTGGTGGAGCCAGAACCACCCAGCTTCCTGAGGCACCGCCAGCACTGTGGGAAGGCACAGAGCTCCCCAGCGCAGGGGGCCAGGCTGTTTCTAAGGCTCCACCAACACTGCCTGCAGCATGGGTCACTTTCCCTGAGCTCGGACAGCAGTGCAGGTGTGCGAGCCTGGGTTTCCGCATGGACAATCAGTGCACGGGATGTCACCAGGGTCGGCCCACAACATTTTGGCACCTGAGGCAGGGAGCTCAAATGATGCTCCCATGCCTCCTCGCTGGGGCCAAAACTTTGAAAGGTCTCAATTCTGCCTTCTTCCTGTTCTACTCCTCTCATGGTACTGCTCGGCCACCTCTCATGGTACTGCTCGGCCACCTACCCCAATAAAGGAGAACTAACAACTTAAAATGCCTTGTTCAAAAACGTTAAGTAACACTTAAATTTGCTGTTCAGGCATTTGAAAGTTAACTTTTCTTGTCTGCATAGTAAACACTGGCATTTTTATCTGTTTGAATAATCAAAGTGGTGCTTTCCGTGCCTTCTTGGTTGCAAAGATTTGAACTGCTTCCTGAAGGTCCACTGTCTGGGCCAGCTCATGCTCTATTGAGATGGTTGCAAGGCCGACCAGCCTCTCCTGTGTCATTGTGGAGCGTAGATGTGTTTGATGAACTTCAGCTTGGAGAAGCTGCCTTCTCCACTGGCAACTGTTACAGGAAGTGTTAGACGTATGCGCAGAGCAACAAAAGCATTTGGAAAGAGGGTGGTTATCTTATTTGTGCACATATATTCCAGAACAACCTTTGGAGTTGATCCTGCTGAAATGTATCTTGAAAGAGCTTTCAGTTCATCACCTAAATCACTCGCATCAATATCGCGCATGTCATCATGTGTCAACACTGTCTCTAGTGCCCTGCATTGCTGGGGTAGGTCTTCTTCGGGTATAGTGAGGAGTTTTGGAATATCAGACAACATCCCAAATGTACTGCTGTGCTCCTTGAGCTGCATGAAACGTTCTTCAACTGACTGTATTGCACAATCTAGCACCTGGTTAAAGAATTCAACTTTGAATTGTTGTTTGGGGTCTCTTATGGGATTATCCCGTGTCTCATAACCAAAATGTCGTCTTCTTCGGTGACTCTTGTATTCTTGAATAGGTGGGAAAATAGCTTCAGTGTGAAGTTCCTCTGCCAACTTCTGTGCACTCTCAGAACGTTTTGAAATCCCTCATCTGACCGGTAAGACTGTAGGTATGACTTTGCTTTCTCCAGTTGTTCCATTGCTCCAGATATATCAAGGTCAACACCTTGGAGTCTCTTACTTACAACATTTATTTCAAACAGTATGTCATGCCCAACACTAAGCCGCACAGAAATGTGAAGTTATGTATGTTTCTGGTGATTCCATTTCCCTCTGCCACTGTTCTCCCATGAACAGTTCCTGTCATAGCATTATCCTCCATAATGGCAACTATGGCATCATCTATCTTCCCAATTTGGTGTTTGATAAGCTTTATTGTCTCCACTCGACTTTCCCATCGTGTGGCACTCAGTGGTTTCAGTGTCAGAGAGGATGTTCCCAGATGTTGCTTCAAAATTTGCCATCGATGAGTTGATGCAGAGAAAAATACATAGATGCTTTGAATTACATTAAAAAATTCAGCAGCCTCACTAGAAGCTGATGCTGCGTCACTGACCACCAAGTTCAATGAATGAGAACTGCATGGGACAAAGAAACCTCGAGGGTTTAACTCTCGGATCCGTGTCTGCACTCCTCTGTTCTTTCCTCTCATGTTGGCAGCATTATCGTAGCCCTGACCTCTCATGTCAGCTATCGCAATTCCCGTATCTTCCAGCTTTTTAAGAAGCACATTTGTCATAGCAGCTCCTGTAGTATCATCAATGTCAATAAATTCTAGAAAATGCTCTCTGACAGTCACCATTGCAGGGACATTTTCACTAGGTTCTGTTGTTGTTACAAAACACACCATTAAAGTAATTTGTTCCGTATGGCTGATGTCAGGTGTGCAGTCCAGAATAACAGAGTAATAACTTGCTGACTTCAGATCTGCCTCAATCTTCTGTCTTTTGTTGCCAGTAATTGTATGATCTCATTTTGAATTGTTTTTCCAAGGTAGTGGTGTGTGTACAGTTCTTGGGTGGTGACACTTCTTAGATGCTCCTGGAGTACAGCATCAAACTCAGCCATCAGCTCTGCAATTTTAAGGAAGTTTCCATTGTTTGGCACATACAGCTGATCTGAAGGCTCACCGTGAACATTTGTGTCTATGTATCTCAGGAGAGCTCCTTCCTGCTTAGATAGAAAAGCTTCCTTTGCTTGCTTGCTTTTTCTGAATGCTGCCCCAGGGGGGCGTTTTCTTCTTTCACTCATGACTATGGTTCTGTGCCAGCTAGAGTGGCTCTCCACACTCAATTGAAGGGGACAAATAAGCAGGCTGGTAGCAGGGCCTGAGTGAGGGAAGATATCAGCGTCTTAAGGGCCTAACTGGCTCCTACTACTTCAGTTAACTGCCTGTTCTCCTCAAGTGGGTTCAGGGAAGCAGCAGGAAACAGGAAGCTCCCGGAGAAGCTGGTGTGAATCAGTCCAGGCTCCTGGGGGTTCTAGAGAGGTACATGAGAGGCTCCTCCTCCTCCTCTCTCCCCCTGCAGCTCCTGCTGCTTTCTGTTATTCCCTCTCACCTTTTCTCCTGCCTGCCTGTTATGTCTCTTGTGCCCTCCTTCCTCCAGCACAGCACTCCACCATCTCTGTGCATCTCGAGCAGAGAGAATACATATGCACCAGCAGCAGACACAATTTCCTACACTCTGGGTCCTAGTGGTGCCCCCCCCGCACAGTCTGGCACCTGAGGCGGCCGCCTCAGTTTGCCTCATGGTAAGGCCAGCCCCGCCAAGGTCCCCAGCGAGCTCGGACAGCCTGCCCGGAAGCTGGCGCACTGCATCCTCGCTGGTATTTTAAGCTGCGCTAGGGCGGGGACAGCAGGCGTCGGCGTCCCACCCTTCGGGCTGCCGTGCAGACGGACAGGCTGAGGCAGGCACACACAGACTCAGCCCAGCACAGGCTGCACCTCCCATGAGCCCGGGGCCGTGCCGGAGGCGTGTACAATGGAACAGATCACAGCTGCCCTCCTTTTTAATACACAGCGGCAGCCCCAGGGAGCGGTGGGCCTTGGCTTGCAGTGCATCCCGGCCAGGCTTGGATGAAGGGGAAGCACCCTAGCAACGCCGCACCTTGATCTGAACACCGGCCCCGGGTTCAAGTGGCTGCCCCCAGAGAGGACTGCAGCTGTGACCGCTTCCATTTTAGTTAAGTCAGGTGCAGCTGGCGGGCCCTTTTAGCTACGTGAAAACCCCAGTCCTTACCCAGGGCTCAAGACAATGAGCTTGTCCTCCTCTCATGGGGAACGCCATCGAGAGCTAAAATCACTAGCCAGCTCTCCGGCCAGCCCCGACGTGGCAGCAAAAGTGCGCAGAGAGAAGAGTCCCTCCTGAAGTCAGAAAAAAAGAGCAAAAGCCTAAAACTTGGGGTGTGGCTCTGGTACCACTACAAATAGGTTAAAATTCAGCCACCTGTTTGAGTGGCCATGCAGGGCCAGTCAGGGAACGACAGGAGTGGTCCATGGGAGAAAGCAGTGCCTCTCTCCCCATCACTCTGTTGTTTTCTAGAGAAGTTTAATCTTTGCTTTTCACCTTTGTGGCCCCTGTGAGAGCAGCGAATGCCCAGAGAGCGATGGGAGGTTGCTAGTCCTTTTGGAGTTCCAGTGTTCTGGACTTTCCCACTTTTTGGCTGCATGTTCCTCCCCTCTTTCTGCTTTGGCAGGGCTCTTGGGGACAATGGGATTAGCAAAGGGTTCGCTCTGGCCCCTCCAGTCCGGTTCAGGTTTCCTGCAGGTGTTGCTGCCAGGAAGACAACTCCCGCTTTCATTCAGCAAGAGGAAATTAGATCAGTGGATTTCACGGCACTGGCAAAGCACAACAAATGGGACCTTTATCTCTGCCAAAGCTCAGACAGCACGACTGAGATAAAGACCAGAGCGTAGAGAAACACATACAGACTCTAGGAATAGGCACAAGGTAGAGAATATTAACTATCCCCACACCCCAGCCTACGGCACAGACCCAGCACCATGTGATCTGTTACCCAGATGTCTCTGGGACTGCCGCACAGATCCTCACTCTGTTACCCTGAAATTCCTGGAACCAGCCCTACATTCCCTGTGTAGCCGCACTGAATAATTTGTCATGGGGTATAACGGGGGTTTACTCGCTGCTGGGTGCCCCGGGTGGCTGCATCTGAGGATTAGCTCTGCTTGGTCTGACGCCCTCTTCCTTCGGTCGCTTGCATCACCACCCCTCCTGTTCTCTAGGAGTCACAGCGCTTTCTCTTCAGGGCTTGGCCCTCCGGTTTTCCTCTTCTGGGGGTAACAAGGTCTCACCGGCATGCTGTCCGGGTGCCATTCCAGGCTGTCTTCCAAATCAATACTGCCCCTTTCCCAGGGGCTAGTATGGGAACCCAGACCCACCCACTGCTCCGGATGCCAGCCCAGGGACCCTACAATCAGCAGCCTAGGTCTGCACCGTCTCAATCGTCACTGCTGTTTCCCTGGGCTTCTTCCGACTCCACCTTCTGCTGGCTTTCTTCTCCACCACCCCTCTAGGCAAACCCCTGCCCTCAGAGTCAGGGTCCCAGGGCTTCTGCTCCACCCCAGGATTTCCTCCTTCTCTCCTTACTAGGTCCAGAGAGCAACTGCAGTCCGCCACACCACCGCCATCTCTTCCTGGCTTTACACAAGCACTGCCTACACCTGCCCAGATGGGCTCCAACACCGCAACACAACTGCCTTCACCAAACAAGGACACTCCACCCGAGAAGTTAATCACATCATGGAACGGGCCACCTAAATACCCCAAGAGAACCTGCTTCAATACAGAAATAACCCCCCTCTGACCATACACCCCAGCTGTCACCTACCACCCCAGGCCGGAACCCATATCGGGTATCATGAAGCAATTACAACCCATCCTCGATGGGGACCACATCCTGAAAGAAATCTTTCCTGAAGCCCCTCTTCTGGCCCTCAAACACCAGACCAGGACACACCAACTCAAAAGCAGCCCCAGACCCTGACAGAATAGATGCAAAAGCTGCAGACATAAAACTCCCCCTCCACCCTACAACACACCTTTCAAGATCCATGTGTCCTACACATGCCTATCACAACATGTGGTGTACCTCATCCAGTGCATTAACTGCCCCAACAACAACTATGTGGGTGAAACCAGACAATCACTGCGCTCGCAATGGAACTCACACAGGAAAATGACACAAGACAAAACCACCCTGTCACCTGTGGGTGGACACTTCTCACAAAGCGATCACTCCATATCTGACCTCTCAGTCCTCATCCTCAAAAGAAACCTGCGCAACACCTTCAAAAGATGAGCCTGGGAGATTAAATTCATAACTCTGCTAGACGCTAAAAATCACAGACCAAACAGACACTAGATTTATGCTTTATTACAATAATCTATAACTACCACCCCCACCCGGCTCGAGGTGTTAACGGGCCACTTAATTTTATTTCAAGGGACCATTCAAGGTGAATTACTTTATGCTTTTTGTGTGCGTTAGTCTAAGTTCTGTGTGAGCCCAGGGATGGGGGCCGGCACAGCTCACCAATACAGAGAGTGATGATCTCTCAGCAGACTGGGATTGGTTACTTCGCTGTAGATCAGGGGTTCTCAAACTGTGGGTTGGGACCCCATTTTAATGGGGTTTCCAGGGCCAGCGTTAGACTCGCTGGGACCCGGGGCTGAAGCTGAAGCCTGAGCCCTGCTGCCCTGGGTTGAAACCGAAGCCCGAGGGCTTCAGCCCAGGGCAGCAGGGCTCAGGCTCCGGCCCCCCAACCTGCTCTCTCTTTTATTAGAGACAGGAAAAGGAGAAAAGACACAGCCTTTGAAATGTAACTTGTTAAGTAGGGCTTTTATTTTAACAATATCTTATGACAAAGTTCCTCTTCTGCCTTGGTGGGTCCTGCGCTTGCTGGCGGATTTGCTCACCTCAGAGATTCACGGCAGCCTCCGTTTGCCACTTCTGCTAGAGGCTCAAACCCACCGTTCGCTCAGCTCACCTCACCACTGGCCAGCCTGGGGGAAACGGAGAACAATCCCTGCAGTCCCTGTGTCCCACCTAGTGCGTCGGGGACAGGCCAGATCCCTTTCCAAATTAGACCTTCCCTTCTGGTGCGTCTCACGGACCACGTCGACTCCTCCTGTGTCCGATCAGGAGTTGGGGGGATAGTGTCACGCCCCAGCAGCCCCCTCCTTCAAGGAATCCCCTGGGGCAGGTAAATCAGCATTGTATATTGCGAACGCTGTCGCAAGCATCGTAGAGCATTTTGGGGAAGGGTCAAAGGTGGAAGTAAGTGTGGAATGGAAAATTCCTCTGAAGGTCCGCGAGAGGCGGAGGGGGGGGGGGGAAGAGCAAAAAACGGGCTAACTCCACACTCC
>QXTE01000053.1:447965-513025 GCA_003942145.1 Platysternon megacephalum
GGGGGGCAAAATTCACCAACCAGCCATAAAAATAAATAAATATGCAGCTAAACAAACCTGCAAAAACAGCCCATAACAAACAAAACAAATAAAAGCCAGCACAAAAAAATTAAAAAAAAAACCTAACAAAAATCTAACCAATACATTTTAAAAAAATTTAAAAAAACCACAAAAAGCCGGTTTTAACTAATACGAAAAACACCGAAAACAAAAATCGCAAAATAAAACACCCCCCAAAAAACCCCTAAACTTAAAAACCCTCCTAAAAGCTAAAGCAATTCAAAAATTACAGCGGACTCCAAACAACCTGGGTCCAAAACAAAACTCCCGTCCACCCTTCGCCCTCTTCTTACATTACACCCAGGCTTGGCCAGCCGTAAATAAAGCATAAAAGTGGATTAGGGATTGGGGCACTAACGCTTTCTTCCTTCCTCTAAATAACATGGGGATCACCCATCATTCTCCACTGTTATTTTATTATTTTATTAATAAAACTTTAAAATTTAAACCCTTAATGTGTTTCGTCATCTCCTCCCCAAACAATCCTGTGGCCTCAGCCTAATCACCTGACGCCTCAGGCAAATTGGTAACAAAAAACTGCCACAATAGGGGGAACCCGGGCCTGCCCTCTACACCGGGTTCCAGCCCAGGGCCCTGTGGATAGCAGCTGTCTACGTCTCCTGTATCAGCTGCATGACAGCTACAACTCCCTGGGCTACTTCCGCATGGCCTCCCCCCAGCACCTTCTTTATCCTCACCGCAGGATCTTCCTCCTGAAGCCTGATCCCGCTTGTACTCTTCAGTCCTCCAGCAGCTTCTCACTCCCTGCTCCTTGCGTGCCCCCCACTAACCGATGGGCGGTCCTTTTTAAACCAGGTGTCCTGATTAGCCTGCCTGCCATAATTGATTCTAGTAAGTTCTTAATTGGCTCCAGGTGTCTTCATTAGCTTGCCTGTCTTAATTGGTTCTAGCAGGTTTCTAATTGCTCTAGGGCAGCCCCTGCTCTGGTCACTCAGGGAACAGAAAACTATTCATCCAGTGGCCAGTATATTTGCCTTCTACCAGACTCCTGCACCCCACTGGTCTGGGTCTGTCACAATCTCTAATGCTTTTAGCTGCAGAGAGCTTGTGTAGGGGAAACCCTCTGCCTGACCAGTCTTTCAGATGATATTACATCTAATTTTAACTGTCCTCTGTTGGAGGGGGGTAGAAAAGGTTAGTTGAGCTGGAGTCCAATGCTTTTTCCTTCAAAATACAATAACACACACAAGAGTGGAGAGAAAAGACAGAAAATGCAGCTTCCCCGCTGGAGAGACACAGGCCAAGCACATGGTCTGTGATCTGGCAAACTTGGCCCAGCAGTGGGCTGTGTAAGGGATAGCTTTTAGCTGTCTTTCTGGTCAAGGGCTTGCAGCAGTGTTGCAAAAGATGGAGTTGTCTTGCCGGCTAAGCCAGACTCCTGGTAAACAGAGGCAAAAGGAGAAATAAGGAAGGAAAATGACACACACAGGAGGGGGTGACAGCTTAAGTTCCCTCTAAGCTGTGCGGCCGTGCAGCAGGCTATCATGGGCCATGGAAGCGGGGAGATGTGCCTCTCCCCCAACCCCCGAGCCGTCACGGCCGGGGAAAGGTGCCTCACCCCAGGACAGCCTGCACCCCAAACCCCTCATCCCCACCCCAGAGCCTGCACCCACAGCAAGAGCCCTCACCTCCCCCCACACTCCAACCCTCTGCCCCAGCCCTGAACCCCCTCCCACACGCCGAACCCCTCATCCCCGTCCCCACAACCCACACCCCCAGCAAGAATCCTCACCCCCCCTGCACTCCAACCCTCTGCCCCAGCCCTGAGCCTCCTCCTGCACCTCAAACACCTCAGCCCCACCACACAGCACCTCCATATTGGTGCACATAAAATTCATTCCACACATGGACGTAAAAAATTCATAGAATCATAGAATATCAGGGTTGGAAGGGACCTCAGGAGGTATCTAGTCCAACCCCCTGCTCAAAGCAGGACCTAATCCCAACTAAATCATCCCAGCCAGGGCTTTGTCAAGCCTGACCTTAAAAACCTCTAAGGAAGGAGATTCCACCACCTCCCTAGGTAACCCATTCCAGTGCTTCACCACCCTCCTAGTGAAAAAGTTTTTCCTAATATCCAATCTAAACCTCCCCCACTGCAACTTGAGACCATTACTCCTTGTTCTGTCATCTGGTACCACTGAGAACAGTCTAGATCCATCCTCTTTGGAACCCCCTTTCAGGTAGTTGAAAGCAGCTATCAAATCCCCCCTCATTCTTCTCTTCTGCAGACTAAACAATCCCAGTTCCCTCAGCCTCTCCTCATAACTCATGTGCTCCAGCCCCCTAATCATTTTTGTTGCCCTCCGCTAGACTCCCTCCAATTTGTCCACATCCTTCTTGTAGTGTGGGGCCCAAAACTGGACACAGTACTCCAGGTGAGGCCTCACCAATGTCGAATAGAGGGGAACGATCACGTCCCTCGATCTGCTGGCAATGCCCCTACTTATACAGCCCAAAATGCCGTTAGCCTTCTTGGCAACAAGGGCACACTGTCGACTCATATCCAGCTTCTCGTCCACCGTAACCCCTAGGTCCTTTTCTGCAGAACTGCTGCCTAGCCACTCGGTCCCTAGTCTGTAACAGTGAATGGGATTATTCCGTCCTAAGTGCAGGACTCTGCACTTGTCATTGTTGAACCTCATCAGGTTTCTTTTGGCCCAATCGTCTAATTTGTCTAGGTCCCTCTGTATCCTATCCCTACCCTCCAGCGTATCTTCCACTCCTCCCAGTTTAGTGTCATAGAGGGAACACTGCCAGCAGGGGCCTAAGGCTCATGTCCCAGGTGCTGTTCAGGATTTAGTTGAAGCTGATGAATGTGACGATGTCATGAGTTCCCTCTGTCTGGCCCAGTGTGGTCAGGGTCCCTTTCAGGGGCAGGACAATGAAAGTCTGGGAGTCTCCTGGGAAATCCCAGGGTCCCATGATGGTAAAGCACGCGCCTTCCAGTCCATGCATCCCACTGCTGCCACATGACCAGTGTCCTAGAACAGGTGGCAGCCTCATCCCCTTAAAAGTAACCAATCAAAACACATGTGGGTGATTTCGTCTGCAAACATTCCCTCCCCTTTCTAGACTCTTTCAGCTCATTGGCATGGCAACCCCTGTCTCTGCAGGAGCCTTGCAGTCCCCTTTGTGACAGCGTACCCCATAAGGCTTTATGGGTGTGTGTGTGGGTGTGTGTGTGCTTATAAATGTATGTATGATATAACTGGAATAGGGTTTTGCTACATAGGCCATGTAACATATCTATGTAAAGGTTATGATCTACTGGTTATGTTCATCCTAGTTGTATGCAGGCACCATTTGTGTGTTCAAAGTTATGTATACTTGCTTGATTTCTAAGTAAGCTCTGTAAGGCATTTGGTCAGCTTCTTTAGGAAGGAATTCGCAAGGTTAAGTACCCGATCGGGAAGCATTTGGGGAACAATGCATCTTGGAATGCTCCAATCCACATAAGAAGTCTTCCTGGAGACATGCAAGATACCATGTGGACAATGGCTTCTGCCTGTAAAGAATGAGTCATGCATGGACATGTGACTTGCCCAGGTGACTCCAGAACTCCATCTTGGAGCTGGACTTTGCATAGGAGTGAGGAAGGGGGTCTCCACCCACAAGAGAAAGTCTATTTAAACCCCTGGGCGACCCCTCCATTTTGTCTTCAGCTGGCTAAAGAAGGAGCCTCTCCACCCCCCCAGGATACTTGGAGGAAACTGGAACAAAGGACAGTAACTACAGGGGGTGTGAGTGATTGCTGGACCCAGGCTAAAAGGAGATTAGCCTGTAAAAGGGAACATTCTGGAACTGGTGAGGATTTTATCTGTATTTAGTTTGATTAGACATAGATTTGCGCATTTTATTTTATTTTGCTTGGTGACTTACTTTGTTCTGTCTGTTACTACTTGGAATCACTTAAATCCTACTTTCTGTATTTAATAAAATCACTTTCTACTTATTAATTAACTCAGAGTATGTATTAATACCTGGGGGAGCAAACAACTGTGCATATCTCTCTATCAGTGTTATAGAGGGCGAACAATTTATGAGTTTACCCTGTATAANCTATCACCTGAGCTGGAACAAGAGCTGTACCAGGGGAAAGAATTGTGCCCAGGCCTGGAAGGTGTCCAGTCTGAGAAAAAACTTACTGAAGCATCTCTGAGGGTGAGATTATCTGTATTCAGTTTGATTAGACATAGATTTGCGCATTTTATTTTATTTTGCTGGGTAACTTACTTTGTTCTGTCTGTTACTACTTGGAATCACTTAAATCCTACTTTCTGTATTTAATAAAATCACTTTCTACTTATTAATTAACTCAGAGTATGTATTAATACCTGGGGGAGCAAACAGCTGTGCATATCTCTCTATCAGTGTTATAGAGGGCGAACAATTTATGAGTTTACCCTGTATAAGCTTTATACAGGGTAAAACGGATTTATCTGGGTTTAGACCCCATTGGGAGTTGGGCATCTGAGTGCTAAAGACAAGCACACTTCTGTGAGCTGTTTTCAGGTAAACCTGCAGCTTTGGGGCAGGCAATTCAGACTCTGGGTCTGTGTTGGAGCAGACGGGTGTGTCTGGCTTCAGCAAGACAGGGTGCTGGAGCCACTGAGCTGGCAGGGAAAACAGGAACAGGGGTAGTCTTTGCACATCAGTTGGCAGCTCCCAAGGGGTTTTCTGTGATCCAACCCGTCACACCCTTGTCATACTTCCTCAAGTTAAACAATCCACTTTGGACCAGTCTGTTTGTCTCCCACTTTTGCTGACTTTTGTAAACAGTAACAGGCTAGTTGGACTTCTGTTACCATGGACAGTGCAGAGTACAGAGCTCTGCACAACAGGAGAAAAAACATCTCGTACCCTATTCTTGCTGCTTTATGATGAATAAAGAAGGCCTGAAAGGTCAAAGTTTTCTCCTCATTTCATACGTTAGACACCCTGGCCTTGCCTGCCCCTCCTTTTCCTGGGGGACTGCCCAGATGACTGAACCAAGTCTGGTGTGGCAGCAGGGGTTCAGTGGCAGTGAAGCCGGAAAAACGGAGGAGGGAAGAGGCGGTTGCTCATTTAAAACATTGCTTTTTGTATTTGTTTTTGCTAACACATGTTCCACTCAAGGCCCAGCAAACAGTTCGAAGACCAGGTCCCAAATTCACCCTGTACAGCAGGGGTTCTCAAATTGGGGGTCGGGACCCCTCAGGGGGTCGCGAGGTTATTACATGGGGGGTCGCGAGCTGTCAGCCTCCACCCCAAACCTCGCTTTGCCTCCAACATTTATAATGGTGTTAAATATATAAAAAAGTGTTTTTAATTTATGGGGGGGGGGGTCGCACTCAGAGACTTGCTGTGTGAAAGGGGTCACCAGTACAAAACTTTGAGAACCCCTGTTGTACAGTCACCTTGAAGGACACTTATTATTGAATTGCAGTAATGCTTAAGAGCTCTCATCATGGGTCAGGACCCCACTGTGCCAGCTGCTGTACAAACAAGGTCATACTTGGAAATGTCCTGCTGAAGATTTCAAACAGATCACATTTTCCGCTGGACCTCAGACTTAGACAGATGTTACAGGGTTAAATTCATCTGGGTAACTGAAGTGTGGTGCACAGATGTCTTTAATGCTGAGCTGCAGCCCACAGAAATGACAGATTCCACCTTGCAATGCTCTATCTTCTTCTGAACAGCATGTTGGGACTAGTTTTCACAAACTCCGCCCCAGTATTTAAGTTGAGGACCACTGCAATCTGCATTTGGAAAAAAAAAAAAAGCAGGATGATGTACTCATATCGTGTGAGGATGATGAACTAATTTCCAATCCATTAGCAACTAAGGAGGATGTTAAATAGCATCTACGAGGGATAATAATTTCTCAGTCAGCTGGCCTAGAAAACTTGTACCAAGAGTCCTAAAAGAGTTGACTGAGATCATCTCTGGCCTCTGATGTTAATTTATAATAAAACTTGGAATACTGGGGAAACTCCACAAGACTGGAAGAGTGCGAATGTTGTGCCAATATTCAAAAAGAGCAAGTGGGATGACATGGGTAAGTATAGGCCAGTTAACCTGACATCAATCCTGGGGAAAATGGAAACACTACTTACTCCTCACAGAATTCTGCACCCCTGCAGGGGTGCAGAATTCATATGGCTCACAAATTTCTGTGCCCGCCCACGCAAAAAAAATGCAAAAAAGAGTCTGCCGGGGGACATGCGCCTCTTCCTCAGCAGCCCAGGCAGCGTGTCTGTTCCAGAGAGGCTGGAGCAGCCTCAGAGACAGAGGAGGGGGGCACTGAGCGTGCAATCCTGCGTGGTTGATCACCATTGGGGGGAGGGGGGAACTGGGCTGAGCATAAGTGCGTGCCAAAAAGTGAGAGAGACACTCTGCCCCTCTCGCTTGCAACTGCAACCCGCTGGCGTGGAAGGGTAGGGCGTTTTATTATGCACAAGGCAGATATGGAGGCACAAATGTAGCAGTCTGCCTGTGTAGTAACATTGTTAATGTTACTATTGTTAGTTAGCTGTTCCCATTCTCAGGGCTGGTCCACACTAGGGGCGGGATCGAACTAAGGTACTTCGACTTCAGCTACGCGAATAGCGTAGCTGAAGTCGAAGTACCTTAGTTCGAACTAACGCGACTTACCTCGCGTCCGCGCGGCGCGGGATCGAAGCTCGCGGCCCCTACTTCGAACTCCGGTACTCCGCTCGCCCTGCAGGCGTACCGGAGTTCGAAGTAGCGCGTTCGGGGATCGATTTATCGCGTCCAGACAAGACGCGATGATTCGATCCCCGATACTTCGATGGCTACCCGCCGATCCGGGCGGGTAGTCTGGACGGGGCCTCAGTCAATTCCTGCAAGAGCCTAAAACCTGTGAAAGTTTTAAGGCTCCTACGTTGCCAGCATGATGTAAAGGAGCCTTATTATAAATGACAGGAAGGGAAGCCTCAGCTAGGAAGAGCTATGGGCTTTCTCACTTTTTTCCTGTGCCAAAGTGGCATAATGTGGTTAGATTACAGCTCAGGATTTATTTTACTTTCCCATTAATAAAATAAAATAAAATAAAACAAAACAAAACACCTGAGGGCAAATAAAACATTTACCAAGCAGTCAATAAAATGTCAGAACAATCAGAACTATGCACTTCACAAAGTACCCAACCAGGTCCAGGACGATGATTAGCAAAACTGTATGACTCGTGTGAAAGTCTGAGCAATTTTAAATAACATTCAATTTTTTTTGTTGGTTGGCTGTCTGGTGTTCTGTAATGTAATTTAAATGAAAATACAGAATTATAACTGGAATGCAGGGTATTAGTTACAAAGTGTTTGTAACTTAACTTTCGTGTTTAGGAAATCATAGAATATTAGGGCTGGAAGAGACCTCAGGAGGTCATTTAATCCAATCCCCTGCTCAAAGCAGGACCAACACCAACTAAATCATCCCAGCCAGGGCTTTGTCAAGCCAGGCCTTAAAAACCTCTAAGGATGGAGATTCCACCACCTCCCTAGGTAACCCCTACCAGTGCTTCACCACCCTCCTAGTGAAAAAGTGTTTCCTAATATCCAATCTAAACCTCCCCCACTGCAACTTGAGACCATTACTTTCTATTCTGTCATCTGCCACCATTGAGAACAGCCGAGCTCCATCCTCTTTGGAACCCCTCTTCAGGTAATTGAAGGCTGCTATCAAATCCCCCCTCATTCTTCTCTTCTGCAGACTAAATAACTCCAGTTCCCTCAGCCTCTCCTCATAAGTCATGTGCCCCAGCCCCCTAATCATTTTTGTTGCCCTCCGCTAGACTCCCTCCAATTTGTCCACATCCTTTCTGTAGTGGGGGGCCCAAAACCAGACACAATACTCCAGGTGTGGCCTCACCAGTGCCGAATAGAGGGGAATAATCACTTCCCTCGATCTGCTGGCAATGCTCCTACTAATACAGCCCAATATGCTGTTGGCCTTCTTGGCAACAAGGGCACACTGCTGACTCATATCCAGCTTCTCGTCCACTGTAATCCCCAGGTCCTTTCCTGCAGAACTGCTCCTTAGCCAGTCGGTCCCCAGCCTGTAGCAGTGCATGGGATTCTGCCGTCCTACGTGCAGGACTCTGCACTTGTCCTTGTTGAACCTCATCAGATTTCTTTTGGCCCAATTTTTCTAGGTCCCTCTGTATCCTATCCCTGCCTTCCAGTGTATCTACCACTCCTCCCAGTTTAGTGTCATCTGCTAACTTGCTGAGGGTGCAATTCATCCCATCATCCAGATCATTGATAAAGATGTTGAACAAAACCGGCCCCTGGACCAACCCCTGGGGCACTCCGCTTGATACCAGCTGCTAACTAGACATCGAGCTGTTGATCACTACCCATTAAGCCCAACAATCTAGAGAGGGGTGCCTAGAGTCAGGCATCCCAGTCAGCATTTTGGCACCTAAGAGACCAAATACCCAGAGGTGCGGAGCCCCCAGAACCCCCATTGACATTCAGAGGTGTTGAGCACCTACAGCTCCCAGTGATGGCCAGTCGGCTCCCAGTGCTCTGAATCTCTGCCAATCGGGACACTTATTTTGGTGCCTGAACATGGATTTGGATGCCTGACGGTAAGCACCCACGTTAGCAAATGCTGGCCTTGGCCAATGAGCGTTGGATGGCCCGTCTATACCAATGGGAAGATAGGAATTAAAGCTCTAGTAAAATAGAATTACTTGGCCCATTGCTTCTAGTGCTGTTTGTACAGCGAGAGCGGTCCAAGATACAGTAATGCACACGTTTTGTAGCACCACAGACACACAACCGCTATTAAAGGAGCATCCCAACATCACCAGACTGAGGGCCACATTGGCTATGCGTGATGTGTAGTAACAGGATCATGCAGCTGCCCTCATTTGTAACACAGAGGTGCAGCCTGTGGGAAGTATGAGTCCCAACATGCAGCGAGGGCCAGGCTGGCCAGACCATGATGGAGGATCACATGCTTGGATCTGTAGTTTACACAAACTATAGGCCGTGCTGTGGAGTTCATAGGTCAGACACGGCTCAAACGGCTCTCGGTTAGCTGCTGGATGTTTGCGTTATATTGTGTTACCTGAAAGACTCCCGCTAAGAGATCAACAGCGGCGCCAGGAAGTGAAGGTTCCTGCCCTAGTGCAGGTATCAGGGGGTCGCCGTGTTAGTCTGTATCCACAAAAACAACAAGGAGTCTGGTGGCACCTTAAAGACTAACCGATTTATTTGCCCTAGTGCAGGTAAGCCCTGTATTTGTGGAGTTCAGGATCATTGCACCGGGAAAGAGTAAAATTCTATTGACTCAAACCCGAATGGCTAAGAGTCGTCTTTTGCGACCAAGCGGTTGTAATGCAAAGGTCAGCTCCTATGCAAGCCACTCTGTTAGGCAAACAGGTTTTCTCCCCGATGAAAGGAGCTGCTCTTGCCCAGCCTTTTGGAGGAGAGATTTGTAATCCAAAGGCAGGCAGACCACCTTGTGTATCTATCTTATACAGGAGCGCCGCCAGCTTTTCTGGCGCCCTAGGCGGCGGAAGGTCCCGCCCCCGAAATGCCGCCCCCAACAGCAGCGGCGGAAGGTCCCGCCCCGAAAATTCTGCGGACAGCCGGGCCACCAGCGCCCCCCAAATACTAGCGCCCTAGGCAACCACCTAGGTCGCCTAATGGGTTGCGCCGGCCCTGATCTTATAGATCCACTGTATCCGAGCACCACACCAGCTCTCCCGTATTTACCCGCAGGGAGGCAGGGAAGTGCTGTTGTCTCCATTGTACAGATGGAGAACTGAAGCACAGAGAGTAATTGACACAGGGACTGTATGGTGGAGTTGGGAATTTAACCTGGGTCTCTGGAGTCTCAGGTCAGCGGCCTGAGCACCATCCTTCCTCCCAATGTCACAAACTGAGCAGTGTTTGGTCTGGGAAATATCCAGATGGGAGAACTAGAAGGCAAAAACCAGCTGGTACAGGTCACAGAGCCTTCTGGATCATTTGATACACTGAGTGCAAGCAAACATGCATTTTAATGTAGCTAAACAGCAATGCATACGCCTAGAAACAAAGAACACAGGCCATGGGGGACTGGATCCTGGGAGGCAGGGACTCCAAAGAACTGGAGCTCCTGGTGGATAGTCAGCTGAACATTAGCTTTTTTGGCCACAGCATCCATGCTCGGAGCTCATGTGATCCTTGGAAGCATGAACAGGGGAATCTCAAGCAGGAGCAGAGAGGTTATTGTAATCTCTGCATTTGGTACTGGGGTGACCCTGGATGGAATCAGTGTCCTCTTGAGCACACCGTCATGGCCAGGAGTGCCTCTGCTGTGCCCTGCCCCTGTTTTCCCCTTCCCCAGAGTCCATGGTCTCTTTCAGTCACAGCCCTGCGTAGGGTCTGGGTATTTAATAAATGAACAAAGTTCTCAAACAAACACAAAACTGTCCATTTACTCTTTCCTGGCTCCAGCGACCTGCTGCACCTCCCTCACTGCAGGAGTGTCCTGCTGCCTTTTCCCCTGGGACCACCTGATTCAACCCAGATGTGGCTTGTCCTGTATCATCAGGGCTGGCGTAGCCCCAGGTTCTCTAGCCCACTGGCAAGCCACCCTGTTACAGATCCCTTCTTGCCTGGGAATCTAGCTATGGCTGCAGCTTCAGTAGAGGCTGCCCTTCCCTCTGATTTAGCACTGAACTAATGGCCCAGGGTGCGGTTGCTGGAGGTGTTGTCTTTAAGATAAGACATAAGGTCTGAGGTCCTGACCGCTTATGGTCTTTAAGTGCCCCTCAATGCACTTTTCTGAAGAGCTGGAGTGTTAAGCCCAGTGTTTTGGTCAAAGTGCAACAGAGAACTACATACATTCTGCCTCCCGGCACTTCCATTTGTGTATGTTGTTTTTTACTCCCTGGGCTTAGCTGTTGCGGGCGTGCTATTCTGTATCGGCGGTGATCTACTCTGGAGGAGGGTTCAGCGTTTCAGTGGTTGGTGGAATAATTCACGTGTATAGCTGAGATAGTGCATATCCGTGTGGAGAGGCCTTTGAGGTCCTCTGGCTGTGCTAGAACTAGAAGGTTGTATTATTAAATAAATGGGGTAAAAATACCAGCTACGCATGCTCATAATTCCCTCCCAACCTGTGAAGTTAAACGAGGGCTGTTTCACAAAATTTCTCTTCACACAATGCTACTAGTGTTAATAAAAAGTTTAGCTGACATTCAGCACTGAATTCCTGCCAAATGTCATTGGGTGAACTAAAAGGTTTTTCATCTTTACAGCTTAGCACAAAAAACAGGTCTGAAATGACTTTTTTGGCAGTTGCATAACAGGAAAAGGGTTTAACAGATGTAAACGCTTTTTGACTTAAAAAATAAAGCCTCCTCTGGGATATGTTACATGCCAGGTTTCAGCTTGATCCATTTTTATAATGACAAAGCTACTAAATCAATAAAATAGGGGGTAACAGGAGGAAAAAAAGGAAAGGACAGTTTACCTCAAACCTAAAGATAGCTGCACTACAACTCCTTTAGTAGAGACACTTTAGTCTGGTCTACACTAGGGAATTAGGTCAGTGTAACTGGCATAGGTAGTGTCTTCACTGAAGCACTATTGTGATGCAATTTTGCCACGATAGTGGTTTATGTGTAGACATACCCTTAGTAAACATGCAGCTGTAAAACAGCTGGCAAAGCAGAGTGGGTGGGTGCCACCTTTTGGTAATGAGGATGACTGTTCAGCAGCAGTTGACTGGGGTCTGGTTGGTCCCAAATGATTCATTATTGCTGCCTAGAGAAGGTGAAGTGGGATATTGTTCTAGGATTGCCAGTGATGAAGAGCCACATGATGAAGGCCGGAAACGCAGGGTTTCCCCCCCCTAAACTATCTGCTCTGCAGCATGTATCTGAGGATCCTACTTAGACACCTTGGGCTAAATTTAGACCTGGTGTAAGCAAGAGTAACTTCGCCATTCTCACTGCACATCTGAATTTGGCCCCTTATAGCCAGAGTTGTTATGTGTTGGCAGTCATGGAGTTTGCTGCACAAGCCAACCCTTGCTGCAGGACTTCTTTTAAGTGAAAACTCAGATTATGGGGCGAAGTCATATTCTAGCCCTTTTGGTTACAAAGAAAGCCTTAAAAATGAACCAAAATTATAAGTCATACATAGTTGCTTTCCTGAGTCAGCAGAGTGCCTGAAACAGTAGCTCAGGGAAGTGTGAGCTGCCCAGTTCATCTCAATGGGATGTTAACTCTGAAATCCAAAGATGACAATTTAAATGTCACCATTGTTAATATTTCACTGCTGGTCACTTTGGCAGAAACATCCAGCTAATGTGCTTCTTCAGCAATCCCAAGCTGCCTTTCGTTCTACCACATGTGCCAAAAGCCACAACGGCCCCCTATTCAGCTGCCAACACTTCCAGCTTCCCTGCGACAACTCCCACACTGCAGTTAAACACAATCAGAATAAAGATCTGTGGTACACTGATGACTGAGACTGGGGCGGGGGAGAGGGGGGCAACATAAAACAAATTGCATACAAAGTCAACATACATAGGGGATGCTGGGTTGATTGTATTATCGATTTTCATAATTAATACAGTAAAATCCTCCATTTTTTAGTTTATATGAAGCTGCCACAGAATTTCCAGCCTGCTGCAGCAGAGCACAGGAGAAACCAGGGGGGCCAGCTAGAGAGTTTAGTCTCGTTTGCTGCAGTAGAGTACACATGGCCTTGCTTGTAGCTAGGGAAGGTCTAGGTCAGCAGTTCTCAAACTGTGGGTCGGGACCCCAAAGTGGGTCATGACCCCATTTTAATGGTGTCACCAGGGCTGGCTTAGACTTGCTGGGGTCCAGGGTTGAAGCCTGAGCCCCACCGCCTGGGGCCAAAGCCCCAGAGGTTCAGCCCTGGGCAGCAGGGCTCAGGTTACAGGGTCCCTGCCTGGGACTGAAGCCCTCGGGCTTTGGCCCCCTGCCCAGGGTAGTGGGGCACAGGCTTTGGCCTCTCCGCCCGGGCCAGCAGGCTCAGGAGAGCTCAGGCTTCAGTCCCTGCTCCTGGGGTCATGTAGTAATTTTTGTTGTCAGAAGGGGGTCGCGATGCAATGAAGTTGAGAACCCCTGCTCTAGGTATACTTAATCCTGCCTCCGCGCAGCGGGATGGACTAGACAAGGTCTTGAGGTTCCCTCCAGCCCTACGTGACTATGAGTCTAAGAGTTTATGGACTGGGGTTTATCTTTCTGTGGATTTTATGGAGCCAGGATGGGAAAGGTCTTCAGTGTTTAAAAAGGTTTCAGAGTAATAGCCGTGCTAGTCTGTATCCGCAAAAAGAATAGGAGTACTTGTGGCACCTTAGAGACTAACATCTGATGAAGTGGGCTGTAGCCCACGAAAGTTTATGCTACAATAAATTTGTTAGTCTCTAAGGTGCCACAAGTACTCCTGTTCTTTTTGGTGTTTAAAAAGTATTTCCCAGTTAGGGGAAGCATTTTTTCGTATTGCTGAGTTTGTGTTGCTAAATAATGCCACCTTGTGTAAGAGTAAATGCTGGGATTGGGCGACTCATGGGAGGGACCCAAATGAGCCCTCCCCATGTGACCCCCCACATGACTCCTCCCTGTCTCGCCCCCAGCCTGGCCCCCATGCTCTCCCCAGCCCCTCCCCATCCCACGTTGCTGGGGGGTTGGGCTCTGTCCTCCCGTTGCACCGGATATGGATTTCAGGCGAAAGGAGGGCGGCCCCACGCCAGCAGCACCTCCAGCGCGGCTGTCCTGCCCCGAGCCGTTCCACACAGTCTCTGTCACGGAGTGTGGGGGAGTCAGGGCCCTGCACCCCCCACTTCCTGCGATTCACCATAACTCTCAGCCAGGCAGTAAAACAGAGGTTTATTAGATGACAGGAACACAGTCCAAACCAGAGCTTGTAGGTACAGACAACAGGACCCCCTCAGTCAGGTCCATCTTGGGGGGCAGGGAGCTTAGACCCCAGCCCTGGGGCTCCCTCCGTTTCCCCAGCCAGCTCCAAACTGAAACCCCCTCCAGCCCCTCCTCTGGCCTTTGTCTCTTTCTCGGGCCAGGAGGTCACCTGATCCCTTTGTTCTCCAACACCTTCAGTTGGCCCCTTTGCAGAGGAAGGGCCCAGGCCATCAGTTGCCAGGAGACAGGGTGTCGGCCATTCTCTATGCAGACACCATCACACTGGCCCTCTCGGACTCTGCAACAATCACACACCCTTATCCCACTACCTAGATACTTAAGAAATGCATTGGGGAAACTGAGGCACCCACACAGTATTCTGTGACAACATTATGAACATTCCCACTTTGTCACAGTTGCGTCTCCTGGGGTCTGTACAGCCTCGCTGGAGGACAGGGTTGGGGGCGGTACCGGTACCGCCGCACCGGAGGAGCTGCCACAGGGCTCTCCCAGGAACTGCAGCAGTGAAAGGAGCAGAACGTGGGGCCACCGGGCGGACTCATGCCAGCAGCTCCTCCGGCATGGTTGTACCGGTACTGCCCCCAGCCCTGTCCTCCGGCAGGGCTGTACAAACCCCAGGAGACGCAGCTGCATGGAAGGGAGGGGGGCAGTACAGCTATGTCAGAGGAACTGCCAGCGTGGGGCTGCCCGGAGGCCCCACATTCTGCTCCTTTCGCCCCTGTGGTTCCCTGCTGAATGTGCCCCCCCAGGCGTCTGGGGATGGGCATGTGACCCTTCTTGCCCCTCCCAGGTGTCGCCTTCAGGAAAGAGAAGAGAACGTTAAATAGATTTTGAAAGTCATATTCACCCCCTTGATGTTCCCAGAACTATTCATCAGTAATGCTTTAACCTCTCTCCCACCCCTCTAGTCATGGAAAAGGTGGAGGGGAAGGACAGTCTTGTGGCTAACACACAGTCTTGGGAATCAAGAGCCAGTTGAGCAGAACTGTTGATATGGAGAGAGCTGTGGCCTGTTATGACTTCCTGGCCCCAAAGGCCTTCCCTAATTTAGATTGCCTGTGCCAAGCCTGGAACAAAGATTTGTATAGATCCTTGAACCCTAGCCAATGGGAAAGTGCCTTGCAAAACATCAATAGAGAGTTTTTAATCTATAATTAAAGGTAATCCACAGAAATTATATTTCATTCATCCTGATCTCTGGACAGGTTACTGTGCATGGGCACTGCCAAAGAGACTGCTGCTGCAGATGTGGTCTCTTGGTGCCTCAGTGGCTCATGTTGTGGGACTGTCCCTGGATATAATTCTTTTGGCTAGAAGTAGGGCAGAGGACGAATGCGATAAGGGATACTTCCTTAAAAGCTACTTTCCAGCGCTGTGGTTTGGGATACATCCAATCAGTTTGGAAACTCTCCAACTCACGAAAAGCTTGGTTTGCTGGCCAAATGTCTCCTGTCTACACAGCCCTGCAGCTAGAACTATGGGGGTGTGAACTGCAGTGTGCACCAAAGCGCTACTCTTACTCCCTTGTGTGGACGATACGGGTGTGAACTAAAAGGTACCTAGCTCGCGTTAATGCATTCCAGAGGTCTATGACCTAGGTACCGAGGGAGAATTAGAGCAGCTCTTTGGGTGCGTGCTGCAATTCACACCCTTGTAGTCTGAACGGTGGGGCTGTGTAGACAAGCTCCCAGGTAGCTTAGATGGAAGAGCAGACTGCCTGCAGGGATAGAAGCTTGGCTCATTAACTTGGCTGACCTGACAGCTAAAGAGCAGGTCACGTTTCAGAGAGGAGGGACCTCAGACATATTCAAACATATGTGGTCTAATTTTTTTAAAAACCTTTGATTAATTCCTAGCAGATGGAAACAGATGTCGCTCTCCTTTCCCCTCCCTGCCTTCCCATTTTTTGTTCATTTGTCTTCATTTTTTGTTCTCCCGATTCCCCCACCCCCCAAATAAGAACACACGTTTTTTAAAAAGAGCCGACTGAAGCACTGATACACGTGGTATCCTCTGCACAGACAACATGAGTCAGCGTAACACTATTGCATCTAAATGTAAACTACATGGAGTTTATCACACCTATCATAATCCCAGTTATAGCTGTTATTGTCTGTGGTGGTGAGTGGGGACTGCGAAATTCCCACATATCAAAATGGTTGTGCGGTATGACTGTGGGGATTAGTACCACGCTACCAAGATGTGTTGTAGTTTTAAAAACCTAGCAGCATCATTTTGCCATTGATCTGTATTAAAGCAACGCTTAGAAACTTCACTCCTAGTGGGGTCTCCTTGTGCTACAAACACACTAAATGACAATCCCCGTCCCAAAGAGTTCACGTTTAAACTCAGGCCTTGTCTACATAGTGGGCTGACAGCGGCACCGTGGTACCGATGCGGTTGCGCTGCTGTAAGATTGCTCGTATAGCCGCTCTATGCGGATGGGAGAGAGTGCTCCCGTCAACATCATAAGACCAGCTCAACAAGCGGCGGTAGCGCTGTCAGCGTGAGAAGCTCTCCCGCCGACATAGCACTGCCCACACTCCCCTTTATGCCGATGAAATGTATGTTGCTTGGGGGGTTGTTTTTTCACACCCCAGAGACATACGTTTTGCTGACATACGTGGCAGCGTAGACATGGCCCAAGACACAAGTTGGTTTTTACACACAAGCAGAGGGAAGAGGGTGGGAGAGGGTCATATGATAGCAGATTAGCTGCACAATTTGCAGGGTTTTCCTTTCTACTAAAACAGGAGAGGAAGAATGGAAAAGTGGCTAAGGCTTGGTCTATCTACACTACAAACTTATGGCGGTCTAACTAGGTCTCTCAGCGATATGGAAAATCCACAACCGAGAGACGTAGTTATAGCAACCTAATCCCTGATGTTGACAGAACCATGGCAACAGGAGGGCTTCTCCTGTCGACTAAGCTATCGCCTCTCGGGGAGTTGCAGTACCTACGCCCATGGGAGAAGCAATCCCGTTGGCATAGGTAGAGCCTTCACTGAGGGCTACAGCAGCATGTACGTGTAGACAAGCCCTTAGAGTCCCTCCCTCCAGCTGCACTGGGCCTCCGGGAGCAGACCCTCAGTTGATATAAATAACCATAGCCCCATTGACTTCAAAGCAGCTAGACTGATTTGTACAGGGCTGTGGATCTGGCCCCTGTCTCTAGGATACACAGGAGCCAGATCATAAAAGGCTTTTTAGAACAATACCTTGAACTTCACTTGGAAACGGAGTGGAAGTGTGGTGTAGTGTGTGGTGCACAGATGGAACATGTGCCGATTACGGGCAGCTGAAAAGGAGGGGTTGGAACCCAGCCTTCACAATGGTACATCCTTCACTACCACCTACCGCTACACTTGATAAGGGAACAAATCAGCACAAGCCCTGTTATGTGCTTTGTGAGAGGGATGTATGCAATGACTATCGTGTGGGGGCAGAGAGGTGCTCCCGTGCCCAGCTACCTTGCCATTGGCACAAAGCCTCCTGTACGACACACTCCCAATGCACACAAAGGACAGCCTAAGTACCCTATCCCTTTCAATGCACCAGATATCATTGGCTCATGTCCCACCTTGTTTACTGGAACATTTCAATTCTTCCTTCTCAGCATCTCTGAGAGAAGTTTAGTCATTATTGACACACATATTTCTGTGACGCAAACACAGAGTGGAGGATACTGTAGAATTTGGGACAGAAATTAACCCATCCTTTACGTATCCTGCACTTCACAAGAGTTTTTTTCTTGGGGGGGGGGGGGGAATAGGGGGGATTATCCAGTTACACAGCCCATTCTCTATACATAGAGCCCAATATGTTTCATGTTTAATCATCACAGAGAACTTATGCTACAATTTAATAGTTTATAACTCAGTTTGTATATGTGAAACCCTTTGTGCCTCCTCAAATGCTCCATTCCAAACCTGAAATGTATTCTGCCAAGTTGTGGTTATTGATATCTTGGGATGATAAACCAGTACTTTGACACCACAGTATGAATGACAGGGTGAGGGGTAGCCTGCCCCTTTAGGGAAGTACTCGGTGCTTCATTTGTGCCAGTTCAGAGCCCCGGCACCTCTGGGCTCGGCAGTTCAGAGCCCCGGCACCTCTGGTCTTGCTGCATCAGTTATGGATGTATAAAAATTGCTTCAGCCCCAGCACCTAATTTCTAGAGCCCTGGTACTTCTTTCATTACAAATTAAACACTGGAAGTCCTGTCTACAGGTCAGTCCACCCTGCCACTTGGCAAGGCTCTTTTGCTGAGAGGTAAGATTATAGATACAAAGACCTGGAAGATATTGGTAGGGAAAAAAGCAGTCCCAAGAGTATCTAGGGTTGGGGTGGAAACACTGGTACTGTTTCTTTAAAGGCCCAGAGCCAGAAACCTTGCAGAAAGGGCGGATCAAGAGTCCCCTCTCCCCCAACCAATTGGGGAGGAGATGGGAGAACGGGACCAGCATAAATCCTGATCTCCAACAAGTCCCCCTTCATAGCAGGGTAGATGCCTGCAGACAGAAAAGGGAGTAAGAAGGCTCCTATCGGGCCCTGATTTAGCACCACTAGAAGCCTGCTAAACCCTCTAAGCCTGAGGACTCAGTAAGGGCCAGCCGAGGGAAACAAATTGTGGCCCAGCTCCAGGAGGAGAGCCGGGGATTCGTGCCATAAAGAGAAGACACAGAGAACCCTGAGGGGACTGGGAATGGAGCTAGGAGGGCAGGCGTCAGAGGAATGCTGAAAGCCAGAAGCACTTTTGGTTTATTTGGGACACTTTGTCATTGCTCCTTTTGCATGAGATTTTGTAATAAACAAGCCCTAAGAAGGGTATTATTGAGTCAAGTATCAACAGTGCCTGAAGTTATTGGCTTCCTGAGAAGGGAAACTGAGGCAGGAAGTACCTGCAGTGACACAATAATTCAGCAGGAGGTGCCACAGGGCAGGAATGCCCTATGACAGATACAGAAATATAGGCAGGATGTTATATGTGACCCCTTCAACAGGTTCTGCCGCACCCTCCTCACAGGAGCAAAAAGCCATGGGAACAGCACAACCACATCAGACTGTCCCTCGCTCACTTTCATTTTGGGCAGTATCAGAGCCAGGGCTCTTGCCTATCCATATTAGCATAATTGACTGGCACCACTTCAGCAAAAGTAGTGCCTGCTGTGCTTTGCCCACCACTCAAGTTCGTTACAGAAGTAAAAGTAAATTTAAAACAGTTTAACTTACAAAGCACCCAGTAGGAACTCCCCAAAAGGACCTTTACGCTCTGGTAAGTGTACTTCGGTAAGTAGCTTAGGTAATGTCACCTTCTCTCCGGAACTTAAATATCCTGCGTTTTGTCCTTTTTTGAGGTTTCAGTATGGCAACTAACCTGCAGCCAGACCACTGGGCTAAGGTGGGTCATCACTCGGGAACGAAGTGGCATTGGCCTGGTTAGTGCACATATATAAGAGATCGCCAAGACAACCCTAGAATGCGGCAGTAAGGGGTGGGCATGCTCTCTCCTCTGACTCATGCCCTCAGCAGGGTGCTAGATGCTATTGTGCAGGGGAGCAGGGGCGAGGGGGGTATCTCCACATAAGATACAAAACGGAGGTCCTGGCCATTTGTGGCTGTGCAAAGTGCCAAAGGGTCATTCATAAGAGCAGGGGTGTTAATTATGCTATCCAGTCCGAATTCCATTGTGGGTAATTACCAGAACTGTGTTAAATCTTTTGGCTTACGGAATTGTGTTTTGTGAAGCTAAACTAGTGGATTCACTTCACACTACTTGAAGGACTGCCTGGAACACAAACCAAATCCCAGACTTGAGAGAGACGTGGCGATTTCCACAACAAGACTGGATTCCCTTAGCAGCGGCTGCAGTGGCCTGGTAACTGCTCACTTTTGCAGCCATGAGCAAGTCATGTTTGGCCCATATGTCATATGTGAAGCTTATATACATCAACTGGGGTTTGATTCATATGTTTTGAATGTTTTACTTAACTTTGTTTTTTTTTTAATTTGCTTTGCCACCAAGAGGAACTGCAGTGAAAAGCAAATAGGAAGAGATAGCAAAATAGAGTAAACATGCAGGGCTCCATCCTGATCCTAATGAAGCCAATAGGAGTTTTGCTCCTGATTTAATTGGGAGCAGGATCAAGCTCACCCTGTATGTACTCTTACAGCTGGGGAGCCCATTAGCTCAGTGCATATTTTAAACACAATCTTCTCTCAAAGGACTGGAATATACAAAGAACCCTCACATAATAGCATTATCATAAAATGAAATTATCCTCCATGCATTAGAGGCCCCATTGGGAGAGATCATCAAAATTAGATTAGAGACACGCTCATTATGCATATTATGAGTAGCTGTAAGCTGCTTAAATAATCTTACATTCATCTAACACCTGGAAGGATCCCAAAGCTCATTGCTTTTGCTATTTTCATTTCCTTTATTACAGTTCTCTCTCTGTAAAGTGCGAGGGTGCAGACTAGCTGTTCAATCTGTAACCACTCGCCAGAACCCAACTTACTTCACTGCATGTATTTAGGAACTACTCTGTCTATTCTTTCTGTAACGGAGTTGGCAGCTCTAGTATTTGCACCCTTTATTTTCTGCCATTGCTAGTTTAAAAAGCAACAACAACAACAAATCTTAATTAGCAGGTGTGCGCACGCACATATTTGGGAACTCCATACAGGCAAGAGCCTGTATGGACTAACATAGCAAACTACTGTCATTACAGTAACCATACAAAATAGGGCATTGCCTGGTGTGTCTTCTGCCCCTGCTCCCAGCTTGTGGTCCATGGAGGACATTACCTCTTATCTGAAATGTTTTGGTTGCCAGAGCACTCATGGTGACACCCCAGTGGTGGGAGCGTTGAGAACCAGTCACATGTAACTGTTAAATGTCTGAAGGCAGAAACTAAGAGTTCCACATCACTTGGTCTGTGCTCCCAGCAGGAGATTAGGCTGGACCAGCCAGAGCTACAGAATGTGATTCTTCACTGCTGTGTTCCCTGTGCCAAGTGGGTGTAAAACGTCACCGTTCTGTCTTACATGCAGTTTACTCCCACTATGCATTGGTGGAAGTGCCTATGCACTGAGCAAGGGTGTCAGGCTCGTAAAACTGAGGGCTAGGCTCATTCTCTTCCCTGGGTAACAAGTGAGTAGATATAGCTCCTGCTGACCAAACACCCCATCATGACCAAGGATTGCTTTGCAGGAACCTGCCCCTGTTAGTATCCTTGTGAACATCCATGAAGAGCTCCACATAGGCTCTCTTGTGGCTAACAGCACCCCCATTCAGGGCTGGCTTAATAACAGAAGAGGCTCAAACAATCCTCAAGCTCCTTAATAACAAAAATGGTCCAGAAAGTCCCCAAAATAAAGTCCATAACACAAGTTCATACTCAGCCCTGGTTCTTCTGCCTTACACAGACTGCTTCCTCTGCCTCAGCAGAAGCCACCAGTCCCAGCACTTTCTGGCTAGAGCTCAACCCTCTGGACCTAGCTTCCTGTCAATCACCCCATGCAGCTTCCTGCTGTTCTTTATAAGAAATCCCCTGCTTCAATAGAGGTGTGCCTCTCCAGCTGTGGCTAGCCTCCTTGGTCCATCCCTTAAGGGCGGAGCCACCCGTTATAGCCACAGAACCTGTTTTAAGTGCAGATTTAAAACAGTGAATGGGGAAGGGGTGACCAATGCTTCAATTGCTGTAAGAAACAAAGCAGCAGAGTTCAAACACAACTATAGCAAAATCCCACAACTCATGTGGGTACACAGTTTGCAGGAGAGTCTGGCACACTGCCAGAACAGGTACGGAAATCACAAGAGAGCAGATTAGTGCTGAACCTAAGCAAGTGATGCCATAGCCAAACTGTGAATGCTTGGAGCCAAATGTGAACAATGCGAGGCCAACAACTAGAGTGGTCAGACAATTAACATGACAGAATTCTAATAGAAAAGCTTGACTATGGAACCAGCTGCAGAAGAAGGAAAAGTGGAATGGGTCTATCAATCATTTTGCTTGATTCAGCTGAAGATCTAGCCCTGGCCAAAAAATGTGGGCTGCTCGATCACCAACTCCGATGGCGCTGCCTTTATCAACAGAGGAAATGCACCCAAGAAAACATTAGGACTCAGGCCTACTGGTGTCAGCATGCAGCACTCTTGCACAACTTGCTGGTTGTGGCAGCATCTCATCCAACTTTTGCTCTCTCTGAGCAGGCTGACATCGAAGGAGGTTTCCAGAGTTGGGCAATCTGTGTGTTTTCAAAAATGTGTTAAGTGGTTTGCTGTGGCATCACCACTCCAGCTTCCCTTCAGTGTGTGAGCAGGGACTGGGGGGAGTGTTCAAATACTGGTGCAGCTGTCACTGGTAAAGAGATCTCAGAAGGAAGTAGTTATTATAAGACAACTGCTCTTCCCTGAAAATGACAGGTCACTGATAGAAAGCGATCTGGATGGCTTGGTAAGCTGGGCACAAGAAAACAATACACATTTCAATATGGCCAAATACAAAGTTATACATCTAGGAACAAAGAATACAGGCCATAATTAGAGGCTGGGGGACTCTATCGTGGGAAGCAGTGACTCTGAAAAAGACTTGGGAGTCATGATGGATAATCAGCTGAGCATGAGCTCCCAGTGCAAAGCTGTGGCCAAAATGGCTAGGGTTATCCTCAACAGTATAAAAAGGGAAATATGGATCAGGAACAAGGAGGTTCTATTACCTTGTATCTGGCACGGGTGTGAACACTGCTAGAATACTGTGTCCAGGTCTGGTGTTAACAAATCAAAAAGGATATTGATAAATGGGAAAGAGGTGGGAGAAGAGGCATGAACATGATTAAGGGAGTGGAAAATATGCCTTAGAGTGAAAGTCTCAAAGAGCTCGATCTATTTAGCTGAATAAAGAGAAGGTTAAGAAGTTGAAGCTAGACAAGTTCAGACTAGAAACAAGACACACAGTGAGGGTAATTAATCACTGGAACAATTTACCATGGCCTGTGGTGGATTCTCTATCACAGGCAGTTTTCCATCGAAGACTGGCTGTTTTTCTAAAAGATCTGCTCTAGTTCAAACGAATTAACGCCAGGAAGTCCTGTGGCGTGTGTGCCCCAGGTCAGACTGGAGGATAACAGTGGGCCGTTTGGGCCTTGGAATCAAGGGCAGGCACGTGTCACCTGGCAAAAGCCCGTCCCTTTAGTAATCCCACAGCCTTGCTTCCCAAGGGAGAGGCTAACCCCACAGCTGCAACCCTGGGGGTGGGGGGGCTGGGATATCCATACAGCCCTGCCCTGTGGTGTTGGAGAACAGTGCCCTGTCCACACCCCGGGGGAGGAATAACCTACCCAGCTCTGCCCCCAGAGGAATAATCAGTGCTTAATTTGTGCCAGTGCTTGCTACATCAGTTATGAATATAAAAAAATTGCTTGATCCCCATGGAACCTCTTTCATTACAATTTAAGCACTGGGAATAACCACAGGCCCGCCCGCCCACCCACTGCAGGGAAAAACCAGACACCCCCAGGGCAAGAATACCTACTCCCCCCCTAGTATCCCCTGGGTTGGGCTGAAAGCCTCTGGAGCTGTGGGCTACACTCCCAGGGGCAGGGAGGTTGTTCTCCCAAGCCAGGGCTCCCAGGTGCAAGAGGGGGAGGGGCTGCATCAGGAGTGTTCTCTGGAGCAGCGGCTCTCACCCTTTCCAGACTCCTGTGCCCCTTTCAAGAGTCTGATTTGTCTTGCGTACCCCCAAGTTCCACCTGACTCAAAAACCTCCTGGCTTACAAAACCAGACATCAAAGCACACAAGTGTCACAGCAAAGTCTTGCTGAAAAGTGATTTTCTCTCTCACTTTTGCCATACAATGATCAATCACTCCACCGGAATATAAATCTGGTACTTACCGTTCAGCGTACGGGCTACAGGCCATTGTCTGTATGAAGGGTCAGTTTGTACCGACTGCGCGGGCACTTTTCATGTCACTAGACCTGTTGTAACACTAGGCAAATATCAAGTGAGGTGATGTACCCCCGGGGAAGACCCCTGGGCCCCCCACGCCTACCCCTGTTGAGAAGCACTGCTGGGGAGGGGGGGGCCGGGGCGGGCCTGGGATAGGAGAGTTTGGGGGGCAGCGCCAGGGGGCCGGGCTGGGCCTTCTCTGGGGGCGGGGCTGGGGCTGAACCAGGGCGGGGCTGGGTCAGCGGTGTTCTCTGAGGGGGCGGGGCTGGGTTAGCACGTTCTCTGGGGGGCGGGGCCGGGGCGGGGCTAGGGCTGATCCGGGGGTGGGGCCGGGTTAGGAGCGTTATCTGGGGGCGGGGCTAGGGCTGAACCGGGGGTGGGGCCGGGTTAGGAGCGTTATCTGGGGGCGGGGCTAGGGCTGAACCAGGGCTGGGTTAGGAGCGTTCTCCAGGGGGCGGGGCTGAGTTAGCGGTGTTCTCTGGGGGGGCGGAGCTGGGTTAGGGATGTTCTCCAGGAGGCGGGGCTGGGTTAGGACCGTTCTCTGGGGGGCGGGGCTGGGTCAGTGCTGAGGGCGGGGCCGGGCTAGAGGTGTTCTCTGGGGGGCGAGGCTTGGTTAGGAGCGTTCCCTGGGGGGCGGGGGCGGGGCTAGGTCTGAACCGGGGGCGGGGCCGGGTTAGGAGCGTTCTTTGGGGGCGGGGCTAGGGCTGAACCGGGGGCGGGGCCGGGCTAGAGGTGTTCTCTGGGGGGCGGGGCTTGGTTAGGAGCATTCCCTGGGGGGCGGGGGCGGGGCTAGGGCTGAACCGGGGGCGGGGCCGGGCTAGGGGTGTTCTCTGGAGGTCGGGGCTGGGGCAGGGCTGGGTTAGGATCGTTCTCTGGGGGGCGGGGCTGAGTCAGTGCTGAGGGCGGGGCCGGGCTATAGGTGTTTCTTGGGGGGGGGCTGGGATACGGACGTTGCCCGCGGGGCGGGGCTGGGTCAGTGCTGAAGGCGGGGCCGGGCTAGGGGTGTTCTCTGGGGGGCGGGGCTGAGGCGGGGCTGGGTCAGGGATGTTCTCCAGGGGGCGGGGCTGGGTTAGGAGCGTTCTCTGGGGGGCGGGGCTGAGTCAGTGCTGAGGGCGGGGCCGGGCTATAGGTGTTTCTTGGGGCGGGGGGGGGGCTGGGATACGGACGTTGCCCGCGGGGCGGGGCTGGGTCAGTGCTGAGGGCGGGGCCGGGCTAGGGGTGTTCTCTGGGGGGCGGGGCGGGGCTGGGGCGGTGTCAGGGCGGGGCTGGGATACGGCCGTTGCCCGGGGGGCGGGGCGAGCCGAGCCCCAGGTGGGAGGGGGCGACTCACCTGTCCCAGCCCCGCCCCCTCGGGCCGGGATTGGCCGCGGCGCTGCCCTGTGGAGCCGGCGATTGTCCCCGCGGCCCCAGGCGGCCCCTCCCCCGGGTCATGGCGCCGCCGTCCGCCCGGCCCCGCTCCGCGCCTTGACTCGCCGCGCCCCGGCCGGAGCGGAGGCGGCGCTGCGGACGGTCCGGTGCCGCCGTGCCCGGGCGGGGGCATGAGGAGAGCGCGGGGAGCGGCGGCAGCAGGCGGCCTCGCGGGGGTGAGCTGAGGCGGGCACGGCTGAGGGGAGCCGCGCGGGGCTCGCGCCATGTCCCTGCTCTGCGTGCGAGGTGAGTCCGGCCCCGCTCGGGGCCCCTCGGTTCTCTGACCGCGCCCCGCGCCCCTCAGCCCGGGGGCTGTTCCGGGCCGGGGCGCTGACTCACCGGTGGGACACGGCTGGGCCCGGGGGTCTGGGGCCCCTCTCCCCTGGGGGGCCCCAGCCAGCTGCCCCCGGCACCCCGGGGAGGGGAGCTCGAGTGCCGCTCTGCGCGAAGGGCTCCAGGCACAGGGGGGCCAGGACCGCCCCTCGGAGAGGGGAGTAGTCAGCGGGGTGCGGGTGTGACGCTCCCCTTGCACAGTGCTGCACCGAGAGCTGTCCTAGGAGCACCCACCCGTTCATGGGGTGCCTCGGATTTCAGCTGGTTCCCTAAGGTGCCCGGTGCTGTGTGTGTAACTACAACTAAGTATTGGAACCAGGCAAAGGCAAGCTCTACACAAAGCTTAAAACAACAACACAACTCGTGTGTAAACTCGTTGGTGTAGGGATTATGCCTCCTTTTGTTTGTACATCACCCAAGCACTGTTATGGACAGTCGTGGAAGCTATTATGAATAACACATTGATATAATCAGGCATTAATTAGCGAGCTCTCCTTGGCAGCTGGTTTTAATTGGGTCTCTATATGCTGTAGGTTCCAGTTTAAAACCAATCTCTGTACTGGCACTTCCAGTGATTATGTAACACATTGATTCTTTTTTGTAGCTATTCTTTCATTGAGTGGGGTGTGATGTTTTTATACAGTAAAGTTTGCTCTGCTTGTGCTGCTTAGTCTTGGGGATGGTGTGCTTGGTGATTCTTATTTGCATAGGAACAGTTTTCTATCTTGGTAATAATGATCCATTGTTTTTAAGTTGTGGTTGTACTTTGCAGTATGCCTCTCTCTCTCTTTTGTACTACTTTCTAAACACTGGCTACTTGTACCTAACTCTGTCCATGTAGGCCAGAACAAAAATGCAGAAAAGTGTTTGGCTCACCAGAGTGTTACTTTTGATTGAAGGTACATCTGGTCAGGAGAGGAGCATGTTACTTCCACAGTGTTTAAAATAAACATAAGATGAAACCATAAAATGTTACAGGATTGAATATACTCTGGTTAAAACAAGGAAATTTAGAGTGAATGCTGACACTGCCCTGAAATCTTTAGTGTCATATCTAAGCACAGTTCAAAGCATGTCACAAACATTGAGCTACTGTGAAGATTAATTGGTTAAAGAGGTAGAAAACAAACAATTTCCCCCTATGTTATAGAAGGAAAAACTGAGGCAGAGGGGTGAAATTCTCTTGTCAAAACTTCAAAGTGAGCCCCTGTATGTTGGGATTAGAGTTTAGGACTTCCTGATTCCCAGTCACTAGTTTAAACTATTGGAAAATAGCTCTCACAAATCACCTTATTGTGCCTAGGTAACGAAGCACAGATGGCTCAGTTCTGCTAAATTGATAGGAAATATACCAACCTTGAAATAAGGGAAAGATGATTGTCACTCTTAACTCTGGATTTCCTTGTCGCTGTTCCTTTGTGTCAACATCTGACATCATTTTATTAAATAGCTTTTTCATTTAATTTCCTTGTGGCAGTAATTGGAGTAATAAAAACTAAAATAAACAACAAAAATCTATGAGTAGCAATTGTGATAATAGCTCAGCAATAATGAACTCAGACACACCTATCTCCATGCACCCTGTTACTTCTGCTTAAAGGAAAACAAACCTTGGTTGGCCTCGCAATTAATTCTAAATGTAAAATTCATCTGAATTTCGGTTTCTGAGCTCAATAGCTTGCTCACTTCTTAAGCTGGTAGCCGTATAAGGTAGTGTTCTCATGCCTTGTGAAAGAAGCACTCTGTATGCACGTAATCAACTACCTTTTTGCTAAAGTCCCAGAGAGGTGCCAAAATATTCATATTTTGTATCTATTTTGTATGTGGCAATTTTGTGCACGCTTATCAGACCCTTTGATTCATATGCTGTGCAAGACACTATTGACAGGGTGTTTGATCCTTATGTAAATATAGCATGATATCTCTCCTATGATCTTTCATTGTGGCAATATTAGATATGAAAATTAGCTGTTAAATTTGTTTTCACGTCTCTCAAAATAACAAGGCATCACAAAAATATTCAGAAAACACAAACCTCCAAATTTGATTTCTGAACCAGTTTTTTTTTTTTTTTAAATCATTCTGAATGTTAATGCAGTATTTAAAACTGAAGGGTTCCCCAATAATTTAAGGAAGGGTGGAGGTGGCATGGAAAGTAAAGCCCCAGTCCTGCATACATTTATGGACATGCTTAACTAAATGTTTGCAGGGTGAAGGTCTTAAACTGTCTAAATACAAAGGCCATCATGACCCCAGACCATTTAAAGATAATGGAAGCTTTCAGGGTATGAAAATATTAGAGGTGCGCCAGAGGAAACGGGAGTGGGAGAGGGCTGCCCTTCACTGTATTGGAGCAAACCCTTGAAGCAGAAAAAAATATTTTAGTTGCTTTTTATATTTCAGCTGGGTGCACATTAAAACAGTAATGGTATTAACCATTGAAAAACAGGATTAATTCTAAGGACTCGTTGCTGTCATTAACTTCAGTCCTGCTGCTGTAATACAGCATACATAGTTGGCTGTAATGAATGAGTAGTATTTTTTTTCCGAATTGCCTACAAAAAAATTGACAACCGTTAGGCTGCTAGCATGCTGTGACTACTGCCTATAACCAGTATTGTCTCAATGTGTCTGTGTGCTCCGCTGTCTGCCTGTCTCCATCTGTTGTCTCTTAATGGCAGGGACTATCTTTTTGTTCTCTTTTTGTACAGCACCTCGCACAATAATGGGGTCCTAAGATCACCCATTAGTTTGTCATCACCATGTTACATCATAGCTGTTGTCTCATATTAAATTGTAATTTTTCACTCTCTGAGGGTAGATTACACAGTTTATCAGATTTTCAGGTCTGGCTTTTAATTTCTTCTTCTGTTGGGCCAAAAAATTCCCTAGTGACACCATCTACCAGGATTTCCACTCTTGGGTCTTGCCTTCCTAGCAAAAGATTGGTGGAACTCTCACAGCTCTTAGCATTTTGAATGGCGGGCAGTGATAGTAGGCAGTGAGAGAGCCAGGCTGCCTGCTGTACATTGCAGGCCATCCCTTGCAGGTTATAAATATTGTTATCCAAAAATTCTAGCTAATTCCTTCATCATAATTGGCAGAGGCGCTCCCACTATGCTGTGCTCCTATCACTCCAACTGTTCATTGGATGATATCCTTTCTGTGTGGCCATTCTATCTGTTTTTGAAGCCCATTTAAATTGTGAGGCCCTTGGTGTCATGCTCTGGAAATATAGCTTTGTTAGTGTTTTGAAGCACCACTTTGGTGATGCTCCTCTGATGCATAACTTGTTCAGGTTTCTTTTGCAGGAAAGTCTTCTAAAGAGAACTAAGTCTATAATGGTCACTTTTGTGGGGCTTTTACCTAGGATTCAACCATGATGTGCCAGGGTGTGAAATGTTTGCCTATGTCACCTCAGGTACTACAGTCATAGGGTACACCTCGGAGCCCTTCCTGAGGTACATCAAGAAAGAACCTGCAAAGCTGGCTCTGGGGAACATCAAAAGATAAGCCCTCCAAGTGGAAGCCTGGGTTGGCCTACCCAACATTTTGTCCTATGGCTCCAGTTTGCTAAGCAATGCTATTAACAAAAGGACCACATCTAAATGGATGTCTGGTTGTAGTTTACATTGTTATGGCCTGTTTGGCCGGAAACTAGAAGGCTGTGTCAAGGCTCATTTGGTGAGAGCCAAGGCTGCCATCTCTGCCTGTCTTGGATGACTCCATTGTATCTATGTAAAGCAGCAACATGGTATGGCAAAGTGACTCACCAGCAGCGTTGTGGGTTTTTTTTGTTTCTCTATAGTACTGCTGATCAGGTCTGCTGGTGGTCCCCTTTTGCTTTGTGACTCAGCCCTCTGGTTGGGTCACCTTTGGGCACAGCCCCTTTTGGGTAATCCAGTAGATGCAGGACCTCAGACTAGGTCTACGGGCCTGGATGAGGGCTAATAGTTCTCCTGGCCCCTTGTGTTTGGAGTCTTCCTGGTGAGGCTGTAGAGGAACACAGTCCCTCCCTCTACCCTGGATTCCTGTTAGGGAAGCCATTTGTCTGGTTATAAATGGAACAGTCCTCTTTTTGAGTGGCCTGTCTGTCCCTATCTGGCACCGAGACAAAACTGGACGTGGTTTTGTCTGATCTTGGACGAGAAGCACTAATGAAGAGTGCGCCGCTCTGCCCCCGTCCTGACCTTGCACACACCGTGCGTGTGAGGTCATGCTGGTAGGAGTGGGGTGGGATGCTCTTCAAAACAGAACGCCCTGTGCTGCATGCCCTTGCACCCACTGTGTGTGTGAGGTCGTGCTGACGGGGGTGAGGTTTCACCAGCAGGGGCAGGCCCATGCCATTCCTGGAAGTACCGGAATGCTGGTACAGGTCTCTCGCATCTTACGCGGGGGTTACGGTCAGCGCGTAAAGCGAAAACCACGTGTAGCCAAAATCCCATTGACTTCAATGGGGGGCGGAATCGCCCGCACTACAGACACAGTACATAAATTGCGTTTTTTGGGGGTTTTTTTGTGTGGTTTTGCCGACCACGCAAACCCGAAACCGCGCATGTTAAATGCGTGTAAGATGCGAGAGACCTGTATTCTAGGAATGTGAGAGTGGCCACCCCAGTTCCAGCCCAGGGACCCTTGTAGCAAGTGGTTCAGGTCTGTTGGGTCAGATCTCTTACTTCTTCCCTGGGCTACTGCCTGTGTTGGCCTGCCTTCTCCTTAAGGGCTTGTATTCTCTTTGGGTGGTGGAGTAGTGCCAGTTTTCAAGGCAACACTGGAAGGGAAACTAAATTAACAGAAATAAAGAATGGCCCCAGCTTCTCTGTCCTACCAGGATCCTCCTGCCATCTGTCTTACTGTTCTGTGCTCACAGGCAACTGGAGGTAGCTTGGCTCTCTGCTGTGCTCCTTTCTGGGAGCTGAGGAGGAGAGATCTGTCCACCTCCCCAGGCTGAGACCTTCTGAACTGAGATGCTCCCTTTTTAAGACTCTGCTCCAATATTGGCATGCCCTGCAGATGCAGTGGGGTTGTGGCTCCATGAGCCCCTTCTTGCCTGGTCAGGGCTTTTTACACCCTGTCATGGATGTTGAGCGCTCTGTTTTTACAAAGCATTATTGCTTCGGTTTGGTCTCCAGGAGTGAATCCAGTTTCAGGCTGTCTATGCTCCAAGATAGCGGAGGCCAATCCCCTTTGAAGGTTAGTTTAATTTTGGGATGTCCCTTATTTAAATTGACTTTCTTTGATGTCTCTGACCATATTACCATTCCCTCTAGCAGACTTGTGTTCTGAATGTTCAGGCAGATATTAGTCATTGTATATGTATGTGTATATAACTCTCATACATCCCTTCCTCTTCTCATTGTTGGTATTGGCCTTATACTACTGCCCATTGGGGTGATACTGGAATTATTATTTATCCAGGATGATATTACCAGTTTAACCATAAATTCCTTTATTAAATCCAAAGGCTAGATGGTATTTATATAATTGCTAAACATGCCTAAAAAGCCTAAATAATAAGCAATTTACTACATCCAAATAGTAACAAAACATTTATAAGGATTTGATCAAGATACTTACAAACAGGCTAGATCCCTATTGGTCAGTTCCAGTGTGGTCAGGCTGTTAATACCAATTTACCCTTTAAAAGTTTGCTTTTTTATACCCTTTAACAAACAGGTGATATCATTGCCAATTATCAGACCACAGCTAAGGCCAAATGAAGCAGTTTCTTATATAGCCAATTTACTGCATGTGGTAACCATGTTTTATTTCTATTACTTCAGCCCCAACCTTCAATAAGAGGACACTGATATTTTGAAGGGTCACTAGAAGTTTAAAACAACTCTTTTTTTGTTTTGTTTTTAATCTCACTTTTTTTGGTCACATGGTTTGGACCTATTGCTCATGCAGATATCCCAACTTAATTTGAAACCATAGTTCACTTAACTGTAATGTGGGCCTGCATTCCTACAGACATCCTTTGAGCTTCAAGAATGAGATCCTCACAGTTGATCTCTGCAGACTTGTGAGGATACTTCTACATCAGATACATTCACTTGGCATTCAGGTTAATCTTCACAACCATAGAGGTTAGAAAGTTAATTTACTTTGGAAAGTAAAGCTTACATTCAATAACTATTGATTGTATTGGCCTCAACAGCCACCAGGGAAAACTTCCTGTTTGCCAAGTAGATGAAGAGATATTAGTGGAAGCTCTGACCTTGGTGGGTTCCTAGTAACTTTACTTCAAAGTTCAGGAATGCTGTTCTTATCACTGTGTAGCTTGATATGTTCATTCATTACCTCCTCTCCCCACACACTCCCAGTAGAAAAATGAAAGCCGCCTTGATTTGGTGGTGTTAGAGGCTGTTACTTTCCCTCCATCCCTTTAAAGGAAAAGTTTCTAGAAGGAGCGGAGGTGTACTGGCAAATGGAAACAGAAGACAGGGGTTTGCACTCTGCTATAGTACCTCACAGAGTAAAATATCACAGAGCTCTCGGCCTATGTTGTACTGGAATGACAGATCCAAAACCAGGGATCTGATAAAGTGAAAGCTTCAAGAACTGTTGCAGATAAGGGATTTATACTGGCATTCACTAACACTTATTGGAGGGTGCCAGTACTTATAAACAAAACTTCTAGTTTTTGTGGAACTGCTTTTATATGTAAAAGATAAGGTGGGGGCAGAGAGTATATCTTCCAATGTGTTTGTATTGTGATCCTGCTTGGGTGCTATCATGAAGCGAATAATAAATAAAAGCTGAAATTAGTATATGTTCATTTAATTCTTTGAGAATTGCATCATATCCCAGGTATGTAACAAAACAAAACATGCAGTATGACTTCACATACTTACTATGTCTGAGAATGCTGGCACTTCAAAGAAAACTTCAGTATACTCTTGTCCAGCACCAGCAGCAAACATGGGAGATAGGTGAAGTCCTGATACACAAGTACCACTGACACTTGTCATTAGAGACACTGTGATTAGACATGATTAGCATGCCAAAATATGAGCGTGGTGGGTGAAAGGAGATGTATGCCAAATTGCCAAATTATGTTGAAACAGAAGTAGTCAACATTCATGGATTGAAGTAAGGAGAGTGTTGGGGACAACTTCTGGTGCATGTTCTGGAGGAACCAACTAGGGGCCGTGTTCCTTTTGACCTGCTGCTCAGAGGAAAGAATTGGTAAGGGAAGTAGAAGTGGGTGGCAACCTGGGCAGCAGTGACCATGAGATGGGCAAATTCAGGATCCTGACAAAAGGAAGAAAGGAGAGCAGCAGAATATGGACCCTGGATTTACAGGGCTGGATTAACCTTTTGTGGGCCCGGTGCCAAACATATTTGTGGGCCCCCATGGGGACAATGGAGCATGGCGCGGGGAGGTCAGTCCCCGGAGCGAGGGGCCGGCCAGGGGCATGGCATGGCAGGGGTGGCCTCGCTCCGCCCAACACAGTGCAAGGGCACTATTTACAAACCGGCAGTTGTCAGATGCACAGTGGCCCACCCAGTCCTGTGCTGCCAGCGTGCCCCTTCCCATCGGGGGCTGGCCCATGCCATGCCACACAGCCTCCCCGATTCCCTATGGCCAGAACTCCCCCCAGACACCCGCAAATGAACAGCGCCCTGCACAACACCACCCCTGCCCAGTGCCCCCCTGCCTACAGCCCCACCATAATTGCCCAGCACCCTCCACAGAACCCCCACTCCCTAGTGCCCCAACACACACATCTTCCCTGCCCCCTCACAGCCCAGCCCAGCACCCACCAGGCCTCCCAGAGATGACCTCCCGGACGCAGTCACTGGCCCTGCTGGGAGGTAACTGTGTCTGCCAGGCTGAGCCAGCAGAGCAGCCAGGGCTGGTCTTGTTGCCGGGAATCGCTTCGCCCCCTCAGGAGTGGCGCGATCAGCCAGGTGGGCTCCCTCAGGACCTACTTTACTGGAGGGGCCCAGCAGCCCCCCACATTGTCCCTCCCCAAACTGGCTGAGACTGGCCAGGCTTCTGCACCAGTCCCAGGCGGCTCAGCTCTGGGGAGACAGGCGAAGCCCCACAGGTGGTGGGAAGCAGAGACTGCCTGGAGCTGGAGGTGCAGAGAGGTCCGGCCAGGGGGCAGAGAAGAGCAGGGGAATGGGGCCGGGGGAGGAGAGGAGTCCTTGACCGGCAGGCAGGCCAAGAGGAGCAAGTGGTGGACGGGGGGAGCCAGTGGGTCTTGGGGCGCAGTGCAAGTGGAGCAGGCTGGGGCCCCTTCTGAGCATAGGCCCAGCTCCATGGAGCCACTGGCACCATTGTAAACCTGGGACTGNTAACCTTTTGTGGGCCCGGTGCCAAACATATTTGTGGGCCCCCATGGGGACAATGGAGCATGGCGCGGGGAGGTCAGTCCCCGGAGCGAGGGGCCGGCCAGGGGCATGGCATGGCAGGGGTGGCCTCGCTCCGCCCAACACAGTGCAAGGGCACTATTTACAAACCGGCAGTTGTCAGATGCACAGTGGCCCACCCAGTCCTGTGCTGCCAGCGTGCCCCTTCCCATCGGGGGCTGGCCCATGCCATGCCACACAGCCTCCCCGATTCCCTATGGCCAGAACTCCCCCCAGACACCCGCAAATGAACAGCGCCCTGCACAACACCACCCCTGCCCAGTGCCCCCCTGCCTACAGCCCCACCATAATTGCCCAGCACCCTCCACAGAACCCCCACTCCCTAGTGCCCCAACACACACATCTTCCCTGCCCCCTCACAGCCCAGCCCAGCACCCACCAGGCCTCCCAGAGATGACCTCCCGGACGCAGTCACTGGCCCTGCTGGGAGGTAACTGTGTCTGCCAGGCTGAGCCAGCAGAGCAGCCAGGGCTGGTCTTGTTGCCGGGAATCGCTTCGCCCCCTCAGGAGTGGCGCGATCAGCCAGGTGGGCTCCCTCAGGACCTACTTTACTGGAGGGGCCCAGCAGCCCCCCACATTGTCCCTCCCCAAACTGGCTGAGACTGGCCAGGCTTCTGCACCAGTCCCAGGCGGCTCAGCTCTGGGGAGACAGGCGAAGCCCCACAGGTGGTGGGAAGCAGAGACTGCCTGGAGCTGGAGGTGCAGAGAGGTCCGGCCAGGGGGCAGAGAAGAGCAGGGGAATGGGGCCGGGGGAGGAGAGGAGTCCTTGACCGGCAGGCAGGCCAAGAGGAGCAAGTGGTGGACGGGGGGAGCCAGTGGGTCTTGGGGCGCAGTGCAAGTGGAGCAGGCTGGGGCCCCTTCTGAGCATAGGCCCAGCTCCATGGAGCCACTGGCACCATTGTAAACCTGGGACTGTGGACTTCAGAAAAGCAGACTTTGACTCCCCCAGGGAACTGATGGGCAGGATCCCCTGGGAGGCTAATATGAGGAGGAAAGGAGTCCAGGAGAGCTGGCTGTATTTTAAAGAAGCCTTATTAAGGGTGCAGGAACAAACCATCCCGATGTGCAGAAAGAATAGCAAATATGGCAGGCGACCAGCTTGGCTTAACAGAGAAATCTTCAGTGAGCTTAAACACAAAAAGGAAGCTTACAAGAAGTGGAAACTTGGACAGATGACTAGGGAGGAGTATAAAAATATTGCTCGAGCATGCAGGGGTGTAATCAGGAAGGCCAAAACACAATTGGAGTTGCAGCTAGCAAGGGCTGTGAAGGGTAACAAGAAGGGTTTCTACAGATATGTTAGCAACAAGAAGAAAGTCAGGGAAAGTGTGGGACTCTTACTGAATGGGGGGAGGCAATTTAGTGACAGATGATGTGGAAAAAGCTGAAGTGCTCAATGTTTTTTTTGCCGTGGTCTTCACAGACAAGGTCAGCTCCTAGAGTGCTGCATTGGGCAGCTCAGTATGGGGAGGAGATGAGCAGCCCTCAGTGGTGAAAGAACAGGTCAAGGACTATTTAGAAAAGCTGGACATGCACAAGTCCATGGGGCCGGATCGAATGCCGCTGAGGGAGTTGGCTGGTGTGATTGCAAAGCCATTGGCCATTATCTTTGAAAACTCGTGGCGATCGGGGGAGGTCCCAGACGATTGGAAAAAGGCAAATATAGTGCCCATCTTTAAAAAAGGGAAGAAGGAGAATCTGGGGAACTACAGACAGGTCAGCCTTACCTCAGTCCCTGAAAAAGTCATGGATCAGGTCCTCAAGGAATCCATTTTGAAGCACTTGGAGGAGAGGAAGGTGATCAGGAACAGTCAACATGGATTCACCAAAGGTAAGTCATGACTGACAAACCTGATTGCCTTCTATAATGAGATAACTGGCTCTGTGGATATGGGGAAAGCAGAGGATGTGACATACCTTGACTTTAGCAAAGCTTTTGATATGGTTTCCCACAGTATTCTTGCCAGCAAGATAAAAAACATGGATTGTATGAATGGACTATAAGGTCGATGGAAAGCTGGCTAGATCATCGGGCTCAACGGGTAGTGATCAACGGCTCGATGTCCAGTTGGCAGCTGGTATCAAGCAGAGTGCCTCGGTGGTTGGTCCTGGGGCCGGTTTTGTTCAACATCTTCATTAATGATCTGAATGATCTGGATGATGGGATGGATTGCACCCTCAGCAAATTTGTGGATGACACTAATCTGGGGGGAGAGGTAGATATGCTGGAGGATAGGGATAGGGTCCAGAGTGACCTAGACAAATTGGAGGATTGGGCCAAAAGAAATCTGATGAGGTTCAACAAGGACAAGTGCAGAGTCCTGCACTTAGGACGGAAGAATCCCATGCACTGCTACAGGCTGGGAACCGACTGGCATTAGTAGGTGCATTGCCAGCAGATCAAGGGAAGTGATTATTCCCCTCTATTCGGCACGGGTGAGGCCACATGTGGAGTAGTGTCCCGTTTTGGGCCTCCCACTTCAGAAAGGATGTGAACAAATTGGAGAGAGTCCAGTGGAGGGCAACAGAAATGATTAGGGGGCTGGGGTACATGACTTACGAGGAGAGACTAACTGAAATGGGCTTGTTTAGTCTGCAGAAGAGAAGAGTGACGGAGGATTTGATAGCTCAGTGGTTTGAGCATTGGCCTGCTAAACCCAGGGTTGTGAGTTCAATCCTTGAGGGGGCCACTTAGGGATCTGGGGCAAAAAAAAAAAAAATTGGTCCTGCTAGTGAAGGCAGGGGGCTGGACTCGATGGCCTTTCGAGGTCCCTTCCAGTTCTAGGAGATTGGTATATCTCCTATTATTATTATTATTATAGCAGCAAATACTTAGGAGAAAGATACTAATAATGTCAAAACTAAATCAGAGTTACTGGAGGCTTTAATTACTTTCAAAACTGAGTTTCTTGCATAGGTATTGGAACTAGGGGTGCTGTGTTGAAGTGGTTTCCATCATATTTAGAATTTGAAAAAATTGTTTGAAATATTAGCTGGAATTGAGATAGGAGAAGGCAGGAAGGAAACTGAATGCTAGAATACGAAATGCTGCAACTTGAAAAAAGATGTTTTGAAAAGCCATGTAACTGAAAAAAGGAGGCAATTTCAAGAGCAGATGAATGTGGACTGTTAAACATAGGATGGAGAGACACATGATAGGTAGGACAAAGGAAAAAGGAAGCAAACCAGGTCCTGTAACCCAAGGGAGGAAATAAAATGGCAATGGGAGGTAAGTGAGTGAGGTGTCTAAAAAGGCCGACATTTTGAAGTGTTATTTTTGCTTGGTGTTTACCTCAGCGAAAAGGAAAATGTATGAGCAAATCTTGTGCAGGAAGCAATAGGATTAGTAAATAATAGTTGGAGAGGTCAGACGCAAGTAGATTAAAAAAAAAATGGTGAGAAGACTAAACATAAAAATAATCAGTGCTGGATGAAATGTACCTGAGGTTAAAAAAAAAAAAAACCCCAAAAACAAACCTCCTGAAGGGAACTTCAGAGTATCTGGAAATAATCTTTAATTAACCATGATTCACCCTTGATGGAATTTTTAGTAAAATAATAATAATAAAAAAATTGACAGTCATCCTTTCTTTGTCTGATTCCACTAACCTCCCTTGGCCTCCCTGAATCTTGCTTTTCCTACCTTGCAATCCCCAATCTTGGCTATCCACAATACTGTAATTAAAAGTCCTCTTCTTGTGCTCTGACTACAGCTGCATCCCCTCCAACACAACCCTTGAAATCCCTTTAGTTACTTACCATCTTTCACTATATCACATCTTGGCTTCTATCTATCATTTCAAAATGTGGCATATTTTCCCCTTACCTAAATTAGTGTGTTTTCTCTCTGTATAGTCTTCCTAATCCTCCTACCCTATGTGTTGTGCTAGTTTATGTGCTGCCTCCCACTTCTAGGGTTAATTAACTTTCTATCTCTTGTCTACCCAGTTCCCTCCCCATATCTTGCAAATATTTCCTTAAAACTCACTTCCTCTCCTCTATCTTTCCTACACTGCTCACCACATCCATCTGCATCAGAACTGTTGCTTTGTATATGATATTAAAAATCTTCAGGTAGGGACTTTATCATCTTTGTGTGTGTTCTGTGAAGTATGTATATTTTGCTACTAAGAAGGGGTGAAAAGTCTCTCAGCTGGTGAGATTTCCATTTATATCAAAATTGGCTAGGGGTGTTGAAGTATCTTACTCATTTTTTGTTTTTATACTGTACAGTATTAGCAAAAGTTAGTACATTAATGCTTTTATGTCTGTACACCTATTAGAACCCCATGTGAAAATTCTGAGGAGGAAGCAAGCATTGAAAAAATGGAAATGGATCCTTTTTAATCTTGCATTACTGAGCAGGGCCGTTCACTCTGTTAAATCCCTTCTTGAAGTAGAATGGGGTTTGCTTTCAGTTAAGAGTAGAAGTTAGATGCTCTTTCTCTCTCCTGTCATATACCAAAACCCTTCATTGTGATGCTTGGCCATAGCTGCTTTTATAGCCCATTAGCAAGCTTTTCAAAATAGGCAGAATGAGGTCTGTGTGTTCCATTTCAAGGGCTGAATCCCGCACTTGCAGTTTTTGCTGGCTTGGGAGTGAAGGTCTCTAATTTGGGTCTCCTACGTAGCATGTTTGTAATTAACGCTTTTAGCACTAGCTTGTTTGAACAGATATTTTATTTTGAAGATACTCCTAGAATAAATACTGCACATTTTCTTTCTTGTGCAGCTCAAAAGGGAAATAACAGTTGGACTCTAAAAGCATTGACAGAAGCACGATGTAATGAGACAAATAGGTGTATGAAAGAATAGCATCTGACAAAGTTGCTAGTGTACCTCTTACATGTCTCTCATCTTGAGGGAGGTCACATAGTCCTAAAATTACCCATTTTCCTACTTTTATTGGGAATTATCTACATAGGAAATAAAGAATAATGAAACTGAGGTATAGAAAGTCCTTATACTAAAGGACCAAATCCCACATTATTTCAAGTTTCCTGTCACACAAACGTATCTGATATTTGGGCCTTGGCAAGTTGGGTTATGGTGCTAGAATGACTTGGAAAATAACTTTTAAAGTGTCAACTATTTTAATTCTTTCCTTAACAGAATGAAAGGAGAGTACTAGCAGTTACAAATTGAATCTGGCTTCTGATACACTTTAGCTACAGGAAGTACAAAAAGATATTATATTTGTACATGTTTTAGGATGGCTAATAAGTATTAATCTCTGTCGGGCCACTTTCACTCCTTTTGTTATCTAACATTATCATATTGGGGGTATGGTCCTAACTCTTCCATAGAGCAGCATGTCCTTTATCCTTTGATACTTTGACTTTCTTTTAGTAGGATGAAGGGAGAAAAGATAATTAATCCTGTATTTTACAGTGTTATATCCCTGAACCAGTGTAATACCATGTATCTTCCTGTTACTGGCTGCTATAACTAGGTGCCTGTTCAAATGCCCTTAGCTGGGACTTACGGAAACCATTTGTATTAAAACATGTTGTGTATATAATACACTCTGTTTAACTCAGAATTATAATCTGAATTTTTCCGCATGCTATAAATTCCCTGTTCTGATTTGGTTAAAAAAAAAAAGGGCATACAAGTTTGTCATGTGAAATCTAGGCAAAATAAGCTCTATCCTTTTATGTATATGAACATTCCTCAGGGTGATGTTATGCTAGCACCAATGATGCATTGAAGAGGGTGATAGTTTTGGGGTGTTTCATGTTGCTTGTGACCTTTAATATCCTTTTGTAATAGAGCACAAATGAACAAAAGTAACAGGATATTAGGAAAAAGATGTAAATCAAATGTGCTAGAGTGAAAACTACTTTAATCATCCAATTTGAAGCTGCCTTGGTTTCTTTAGCTTTTCCTCCTCAAGAACTAACGGATCTGAGCTAGGGCCATGTATATGGGGTCCTAGCTCCATCACTAAACTTCTCCTTCATTTGGATGGGCTCAGTCAAGGAGTCCTGTCCTCTATTTTTGATTTTTCTATAGCTAAGCACAGCAGAGAGGCAGAAGCAGGGCAAGCTTCATTCAAATAGAGTAAATGGCAAAAACTGAGTGTGTGAGCCCAATACCCTGCTTTTCTACTCTCTCTTGAATTAGACAGGAAAGTGGGGAAGAAAATGGAAACAAAGGAGAAAAAACAAACTCCAGAACCTTACTACACTACTTGCCACTTTGTTATGGTGAGGATTCAGACCTCCTGTCCCAGGGAGTAACCTGGTTTCTCCATTTAAGAATTCATAGATTCCAAGGCCAGAAGGGACCATAAGCTCATGTACTCTGACTTCCTGTATTTCACCCAGTTCCCTTTGTATGGAGCCAATCACTTGTGTTTGGCTTAAGCATATCTTCCAGAAAGGAAGCCAGTCTTGATTTGAAGACCTCAAGAGATGGTGAATCCACCACTTCCCCTGGGAGTTTGTACCAGTGGTTGATCACACTCACTGTTACAAATGCATGCCTTATTTCTAATTTGAATATGCCTGGCTTCAGCGTCAACTTCCAGCCCTTGGTTCTTGTTTATGCTTTCTCTGCTAAAGAGCCTTTTTGTTTCAGGTATAGTCTCCCCTGAACGTACTTTTACACTAATCAAGTCATCTGTTAATTGAATTTTTGATAAGCTAAACAGATTAAGCTCTTTAAATATCTTACTGTAAGGCATTTTTTTAGTCCTCAAATAATCTCTCTTCTGTGCCCTTTCCAGTTTTTAATATCTTTTTAAAAATGTGGACACCAGAACTGGACACTATTCCAATATTGGCCTCACCAACCATAAAGATTTAAAATCACCTCCCTAAACCTTGCTACTTACTGCTGTCCTGTTTAGGGTGACCAGATAGCAAGTGTGAAACATCGGGACAGGGGGTGGAGGGTAATAGGAGCCTATATAAGAAAAAGCCCCAAATATCGGGACTGTCCCTATAAAATCGGGACATCTGGTCACCCTAGTCCTGTTCATACATATACGGTTTGCATTATCCCTTTGTGTCACAGCATTGCACTGGAAGCTTATGTTGAGTTGCTTGTCCTCTATGACCTCTAGATCCTTTCCAGAGTCACTGCTTTCCTGGGTACAGTCCCCCCCTTCTGTAGGAATGGCCTCCATTCCCTTGTTCCTAGAAGTATGAATGTTCATTTGTCAGTATTAAAAAACATTTTTGCTTGAATGGGCCCAGCGTACCAAGAGATCTATATGACAGACCCATTGTCATTATGTAGCTTTCTACCAATCTGTCATCCACAAATTTTATTGACAGTGATATTATATTTACTTCAGCTCATTGATGAAAACGTTGCATAGCATCAGGCCTAATTATGATCTCTGCGGAACCTCATTAGAAACACCCACATTTGATGATGATTCCTCATTGACAACCACTGTTTGAGGTCTGTCAGTTAGCCAGTTCTTAATCTATTTAACGTGCCCCATTGATATTGTATAGTACTAATTTTTTAATCAGAATGACGTGTGGTACTAAGTCAAAAGCCTTATAAAAGTCTAAGTATATTTCATCTACTCAGTTATCTTTATCAACCCAACTTGGAATCTCATCAAAGAATGAAATCAGGTTTGCTTGACAAGACCTATTTTCCATAAACCCACATTGATAGCATTAATTATATTCCTATCTCTTAATTCTTTATCAATTGAATCCCAAATCTGCCTTTCCATTATTTTGCATGGGATTGATGTCAGGCTAACAGGGCCTATGATTACCCATGTTGTTTTGCTTGCCGTTCTTTGAATATTGGACCTTAGCACTCTTTCAGTCCTCTGGAATTTCCCCTGTATTCCAAGGTTTATTAAAAATTATCAACTGGCTAAATACCTTCTCCAGCCAGCTTTTCTAGGACTCTTGGGTGCACATTTTGGGCCTGCTAATTTAAAAATGTTTATCCCTAGCAGATATTGTCTAACATCCTCCTCAGTTACTAATAGACTGGAAGATACTTCATCGACCTCATATGATACAAGTACATCATCCAGCTTCTTTCCAAGTATAGAACAAAATTATTCATAAAATGCTTCTGCCTTTTCTGCATCATTAACCATTTTACCTGTTTTCCTCATCAAGATAGCTAAGTGGTTTGAGCATTGGCCTGCTAAACCCAGGGTTGTGAGTTCAATCCTTGAGGGGGCCATTTAGGGATCTGGAGGGAAACAAAAAACAAAAACAAAAAACAGCAAACTGTCAGGGACAGTACTTGGTCCTGCTAGTGAAGGCAGGGGACTGGACTCGATGACCTTTCAAGGTCCCTTCCAGTTCTATGAGATAGGTATATCTCCATATGTTGTTGTTGTTATAAGATGATGGCATTGCCAGCAATGGTGTGTCTTCAAAGGAGTCCTAAGGAAGTTAGAATTCCAGCTCCCATTGAAATTCAGTGGGCTTTTAGGTACCTAATTCTGTTAGGTACTCTAGAAAATCGCAGCCTCCACAATTGAATGTATTCAGTCGTGGTGCTTTTTTCCTGTTCTCTCCACTCAGAGGTGGGTCATCTTCTGCAACTGCACAACTGATGGAGCAGACTTACTTTTAGGAGCATCACAAAAATAGCTTGTGCAAGAATTACCTGGGTGCAATTCAGCTGACAGAGGTTCTCTTGTAGGGGAAGGGATAGCTCAGTGGTTTGAGCATTGGCCTGCTAAACCCAGGGTTATGAGTTCAATCCTTGAGGGGGCCACTTAGGGATCTGGGGCAAAATCAGTACTTGGTCCTGCTAGTGAAGGCAGGGGGCTGGACTCAATGACCCTTCGGGGTCCCTTCCAGCTCTATGAGATAGGTATATCTCCATCTATTATTATTGGTAAGAGGGGGTGTATATAAGAGAGAGACAGCATGACAGTGAGGTTCCAGAAGTCCTGCACTGAACTTACACCCGTGATCCCTTTTACTGAAACTGAGTAGGATTCTTATGAATTTAACTTGTGTTTAATAGAACAGAGTAGTGGTGCAGAGCAGGAGGAAGTGTCCTGTTCCAGTCTATCTGCAATCCAAAATACATTGGATAAGTAACAAAAATTTGGCTACCAGCCTGGACTGTGTCCCTTTAAGGAATACTGGTTTTAACCTTATTACTTAAAGCTCCTGTGACTTAAACCTCTTAATTCTTTACAACCCAATACTGTTTTCTAAACTGAATCTTGAGCATTTATACTGCTGAAGGAGAAGATTCTTACACTTTAAACTTTTTGCAAAATTATGTCCCTGTGCATCTTCTGTCAGTGTTTGAAATGCTTATTTTCTTGCTCCATGTCAGAGTCCATCACTGTGGGCCATTATTGTGGAGACGGAGGTTGTTTAAAATCTGACATTCAAAGACTTCCCAGGTGAAAGGACTCTCCAGCCCAGTTTTCCTCCAGATTAAGTCTAAAGAGTTAACTTCTTGCTCCCTTCTTCAGTAGAGTGACTTCCTCAGGAAGGAAGATGACAGACTCTGGGTCTGAGAAATCTGAAGAGCTCTGTGTAAGTGTGAGGCTGATGCCAGCTCTGATCAAAATTGTAGTGTCAGCTGAAAACTGACAAACTCACAGTTGGAAGTCAGGCCAATTCACTTGTGTATTAGCAGAAGATCAAAAGAGGCTGTAAAATGTATGTGCATGTGTTTGGTGTTTAAAGTTAATAGAATTAATGAAATTTTGCAGGCACTGTTTTCATTTATCTGTATCTTGTTAATTTTTTGCATTGTATATGACCCCCTATATCTAAATGACCCTCCAAATGTGAAAAAGCCTTGTGTAATGCAAATGAAGGACTCTTTTATTAGAAAGGTAATGCATCTCAGGCACTTCAAAGCAAGTGGTCATTTTGTAGGGCATTCAGAGTTCAAAGACTCTAAAAGCATCCCCCTCTCAGCCATCAAAGAAGAAGGAGAAACCACATGATAGCTGTCCTGTCAGATTGTTCTAAGAGAATGAATATAAATATTGATACAAAGGAAAATCCTTCCTCTCTGGACTGTTTGGATTCTAAAAGGGCAAAATAATTGAATGAGAAGACAGAAATCCCCAGAGTTACTCTGGTTAGCCCTGAGAGACTCTTGGAAACTGGCAGATTACTACATCTCTGCTACCATTTGGAATTATAGACTGTGACTCACCTGTACATATTTTATCTGCTTTAACCTCTCAATAACTCTATTTCTTTTTCTTAGCTAACAAACCTTTAGTTAGTTTACTATAGACTTGGTTACCAGTGTTGTCTTTGGTGTGAGATCTAGGACGCAACTCGACCTGGATGAGTGACTGGTCTCTTGGGACTCGACTAACCTAGAGTTTTTGGGGTGTTGCCCCCCCAAAGTGCAAGACTCAAGTAGGCACATAATTTCCCCTCCCACTCATGGCCCCATTGGCCTGATTGGAGCTGCCCACGCAAATATGGAAGTCAAACTATGCCTATGGGTCCAGCTTGCCTGGTGATAAGACACTGGAGTGTTTAAGGGAACTGTCTGTGACTCCTTTATAAGCTTATTGTAGTACTATGGGAGTTCACGTTTGGTACTAGGTTGGTGAGATCTAATTATTAAGATTAAGATTTTTGTCACGGTTATTTTTAGTAAAAATCACAAACAGGTCATGGCCAATAAACAAAAATTCATGGAAGCCTATGACCTGTCTGTGACTTTTATTAAAAAATAGTAGAGGGGGGCTTTTGGCAAGGTATCTAACCGCTCCAAAACGAAATTTATGCTGTCTATTTTCAGTCCGACTTGGCTGCTTTTTGTGTTGAGTTCTCACAGCATAATTTGATAGTATTTTTGGTGATCAATACAACATCGTCCACGAATCTGAGATGGTTTAACTGCTCTCCATTGATGCTGATTCCACCCTTCCAATTGATCTGCCTCATTACCATTTCGAGGCAGGCTGTGAAGAGTTTTTCTGTAACCGTGTTTCCTTGTTTCAAACCGTTCTTAATTGGGATGTGAAGAGGAGTATCAAATAAAGTTATATCTGTAATGCAGTCAGAATTTGCTTCCTTTGATAGTTTGATATAGTTTGTGTCAATGCCCTGCTCTGCAAGACCTTTCAACACTGCATTGATCTCTATGCTGTCGAACGCTTTTTCATAGTCAACGAAGGCAATGCATAAAGGGAATTGGAACGCTCAAGGGAATACAAATAGCTGGTTTATAGTAAAAATATGGTCCATTGTGCTGAAATTCCTTCAAAAGTCTGCCTGCTCTCTCAGCTGCTGCTCTTCCAGACTGAGAAAGTCGGTTTGTTGTTATTTTGGTGAACAACTTGTAGACATGTGAGAGCAGGCATATTGGACAAATAGAAGACGTTGAGCAATGTGTCTATTTGGGCCAAGAAATTAGCATGTGCCACGATCAGGAAGGCTAACTCTCACGAAGAAAGAAAGCAGGTTGGTGCGCATTCAGTTCTATCAAGGCAATGTACTTAGAGTGGGTCAGCATACTTAAAAGGGCAATGCGTCTCTCTCTCTCTCTCTCTCACACACACACACACACACACACACACACACACACACACACGGTGTGTGTCTCTGCCATGCTGTCTCCCCTCCCTCCATTTGTGCTATCTTGTACAGTGTGAGGCTACATTAACAACAACGTGTTAACCCTTGAGGACTCAGCTGAGTGCTAGTTCATCATTTAGCAGTAAGGCATTCCCTGGGAAATAACCCACCCTCTTCCACCCTCTGACTTCACCACCTCAACCAAGCTTCACAATCATCATTGCTATGTACAGTATTAAACTGTTTGTTTAAAACTTATACTGTGTGTGTGTGTGTGTAGTCTTTTGTCTGGTGAAAAAAATTTCCCTGGAACCTAACCCTCCCATTTACATTAATTCTTATGGGGAAATTGGATTCGCTTAACATCGGTTCGCTTAAAGTCGCATTTTTCAGGAACATAACTAAAATGTTAAGCGAGGAGTTACTGTACGTTCAGGAAACCAGCTGCCCAGATGACGTCCAATCAAGGTAGTCTTCACCTAAATGCCTCTCACAGTTGGCAGTACCAACTCTTCAACAAGCAGTAGTGGAGCAAGAGCTCAGTGAGGAAGACTCAAAACACCAGTAACTACTTTGTCCCAGGATGAAGCAACCAAGCATCCATTCATTCCCTCTGGAGATGTATTTTTTTAAGACCTGATGAGATGGCTGGCAGACACTTTCTTGACCTTCCCCCTCAATGCTCCAGGAAGAGGCGGCACAGAATGGACCTGCCCATTAATGAAGGGCTTCTAGAGCCTGCTAAGGCAATTCCCACGTCTATCCCTGCTGCTTCTGTAAGCTTATGGAAAAAAGTATCAGGTACAGGAAGAGGGATTTTGAGTACTTTTTCTAACATCCCACTTTGGATCATTGATCATCCACGCCACACAGGAATGATCTAAATGAGATCTTAGTGACCCCATGAGCAAAGGATCTGAAGAAACTGGACAACGGGATGGATCACTTGCAATTGCTCCGTTCTGTTCATTCCCTGTGAAGCGTCTGGCACTGGTCACTATCTGATGACACTGGACTAGATGGATCATTGGTTTGACCCAGTATGGCTGTTCTTATGACCTTTTTGGATGCAAAATACACTTGTCAGTGAGTTTACAACTAGAGTTGCCAGCTATCAGGCGCTCCTTGTTAAATACTGTCTTTCTCCTCTGAGGCCAATTGTATTAATTGATGTACAAGCTCGCCAATGACTATCGGGGAAACTAAAATCCATGTTGACAAGAAACCTTACTGCCAGAATAGTGCTCCAGGAAGAACTGGACCTGTCAGACCCAGCGGCGAGAAGTTTGGCATCTGTGGTGACAATGAGATGCTCTCCTGGTTCTAGGTGTCTTGTGTTGCTCGTGAGGTCCAGGACCTTCCTGTGATGCTTCCTAGGGGTAGCCAGGTTGTGGGGTATCTGCACATTACCTCCCCTTAACGTGAAGCAGTCTTGTCTGTGCCTGCTGGAGATCAGCTCCCTGAAACCATCAGCCTCTGGCAGCACAAGCACTACATTTTAGGCCCATGCAAGCCTTGCCCTGTCTGCACAGCTAGTGATAAGTGCACACCAATCTCTGAATACTTAGAGCATTCCCTGCAACATCCAGCCCTTTATCCACTTAACACTCATGGAATTACCAGGCCCACTATTCCTACAGGAACAGTACACAGCAGCTTGTAAGATTCAACTCAGGACCATCGCTTGGCTTAACACCCTACCACTTGGATATATTTCTAGTGAAAACAAAAATAAGTCTATTATCAAAGAATGGTTTCAGAGTAGCAGCCGTGTTAGTCTGTATCCGCAAAAAGAACAGGAGTACTTGTCACCTTAGAGACTAACAAATTTATTTGAGCATAAGCTTTCGTGGGCTACAGCCCATTTCATCGGATGCATAGAATGGAACATATATATCGGATGCATATATGTTCCATTCTATGCATCTGATGAAATGGGCTGTAGCCCACGAAAGCTTATGCTCAAATAAATTTGTTAGTCTCTAAGGTGCCACAAGTACTCCTGTTGTTTTATCAAAGAATGGAGTTTCCAGTAATAATGAGTAAGCATACTGGAAGCAAATGGTTACCTGTAAAACAAAATCATAACATGCTTTCTAGAGACTAAACTTAACTAACAAATTACTCTTGTCTAAAGAAACTTATTCACCTGAAATTCTCTCCAGCATTTTTAGCCAAGCCTGGTTGAGATCCCTCTTTCATGAAGCAAAATTGCTGCCCTTTTACTTCCTCAGTGAAGGGTGCCTGGTCATCCTCTGTCTCCCAAATATAGAGGAGCAAACCTTTGATATAAATCTCCACTTAGGGTTTTCTCCTCCCCGCCCGCTGTTTTTCTCTTTCTGATAGTTGTTTTCTGAAGTCCACCTGCTCTTTCACTTACTTTCAGTTCAGATTGGTGATTGGAGATCTATTGTGAATGAGACAATACTTAATTTACATGTAAATGAATAGATGGATAAACATCTCTCGTCTGACAGAAAACCTGTTTTCACCTTTGCTGGTGACCAGTACCTTGATACAGACTTCAAGGACATATTTTCAGTGTATATACATAACTACTTGTATATCTGTACATACACATCATCAAATCATTGTGTAATGTGTGACACTGGCTTTCATTTGAGACCTCACATGACATTCTTTGGTGCACTAGAAGGTACATATCAGGCTCAAGATATTCTGTAACCTTTCTTCGCCCCGTGCCAGTTGGCATTAAGAGGTTCTTGGGGCACACTTTCATTTCAAGGGAATGACTCTTCAACACTGACCCTGACAAGGTGCTTGCTTTGTTAAAAGCCAGGAGAACAAGTCTCGACTTGCCAGGGATGAGTCCCAGTGCCCATGTGTAGAGAGGCCTCAATCCTTGTTTAGATACAGATCCCAGCAATGATTCCAAGAAGGTCCTTTGTAACAACTAAGGAAGTGCCAATGGTTCCACCAGTTGCACTCAGCAACTTCATCCTCCATAGCCCCACAGCATAGACAAGTGCCGAGGAAATAGTTTGGATGGGACAATGAAGAGCCCATAAGGACCATGTGTGGATCTAGCCCCTTGCTTTCTGTTTGGCAACTGCCTTTACTTCAAATAAGCTTGTTCTGGCATTACCTTGGACCAGTGGGTCTTCAAGATTGTGAACAAGGGGTATTCCAGACAGTTTTCACACTGTTCCAACTCCCTTCCCATCCCTCTTCAGGGACTTTTCTCATGAGATGCTGCTTCAACAAGAATTTGACTCCCTACTACAACTGGGAGCAGTGGAAGAAGTTGCTCAAGACTTGAGAGGAAAAGGCTTCTACGCCCATTATTTTTTTATTCCAAAGAATGGTGGGTGGAAAACCCATTTTAGGCCTCTGTCTCTGCCTTATTGTTTCAAGTTCACCACCATCCCCTCATTGGATCCTATGGACTGGTTCTAGCTCTATACCTACAGGATGCTTATTTTCACATTACAATATTACTGGTACATAGAAAATTCCTGTGATTCATGCTAGGAACATCTCACTATCAGTACAGGGTCCAACCCTTTGGTCTGTCCATGGCTCCAAGAGTCTTTACCAAGGTTCTCGTGGTGGTGGTGGCGGTGCACCTAAGGAGACAAGTAGTCCAGGTATACCTGTACTTGAACAACTGACTGGTTGAGGCTGTTCTCCACAACAGGTCAAAGACTCTGTCCAGAGGACTGTATGCGTCCTTGCCATCCTGGGTGTCAAGATCAGCAAGGACAAATCTGCACTGACCTCAATAGAAAGCATAGATTTCATAGGAGTAGTGTATGACTCCAAGGGCAAGGGCTTACCAGCCACAATGACAGATATCATACAGTAACTTCACATGCAACCAGTAACAAATACAAACCTGTCTGAAACTTCTAGAGCACGTTAACATGTATGTACATCACGCAGCACGCCAGATTTGACCTTTGTCTAACTCCGAATATGGTTGAAATCTGTGTATCCAACAGAGACCGATGATTAGCATTTAAAAGGGAATACACTTCAGCAGCTTTAACTCTAAATTAATTACATTTTCTGTGTTATAGAGTACAACCAAATGCAAATTACCTCTGACAAGTAGTTACCACAGAAATAAATGTGTCAACAGGTATAAACTATTAAGAAAACAAATCATGGGGAGGAAAAACTTGCACATGCAAAATACAGCTGGAGGTGTTTATTTTTGAATTAGTCATTGAGTTTGTCACTAGGCAAATTTGGATTTGATGTAGGTGCAGTTTAGCTTTTTATCTACTCCCGCTCTAATTTTTCAACGTCCTTTTTAAAACGTGCACACCAGAATTGGACACAGTTTCCAGTATCTGTCTCACCAGCGGCAGTTGCAGAGGTGAAATCAGCTCCATGCTCTTTAGCCATTGCAGCACATTGGGAGATCAACACCTAAATTCCTCTTAGGTGGTTTCAGAATTCCATCTCAACCAGCCCATCCATTTCCATTCTTATCCCCCAAACCTCAAAACTTAACACGACAAAGTATACCCTAAAGATGTCAAAAGGGCATTGAGTTAGCTCAAAAACTTGGGGACGTGTTCTTTGTTTAGGGATGTATATTTAGCCCTATTGTGACCGAGCAGGGGTTTCAGAAGGAGATGGTCAGATTATTATTTTGTATTGCAGTAAGGCCTAGGAGCCCCAGTCATGAACTATGGCCCCATTGTGCTAGGTGCTGTATGAATGTGTAACAGATGGCCCCTGCCCCAGAGAGCTTACAGTCTGTGTAGAAGGCAAGAGACAGCAGGTGGATAGTAGAAAGACGGTGGAGGGGAGCTCAAGGAAATGAAACAATAAAGGTGAGCATGAAAGGCACATTAGCTGCCTATGTGTTGTCAACTTTCTTATCGGCACCATAGCAAAGGGGGATTTTAAGGAGGACGGTGACGTGGCTTATCAGATGTAAGCAGCTTTCTGATATGCTTGGAAGATGAGCAGTAAAACCTCAGAGTTACGAACACCAGAGTTATGAACTGATGGGTCAGCCACACATCTCATTTGGAACTAGAAGTAAGCAATCAGGCAGCAACAGAGACCACACACACAAAAAGGGCAAATACAGTATAGTACTGTGTTAAACGTAAACTAAACTACTAAGAAAATAAAGGGAAAGTTTTTTTGTTTTTGAAATCTGACAAGGTAAGGAAACTGTTTCTGTGCTTGTTTCATTTAAATTCAGCTGGTTAAAAGCAGCATTTTTCTTCTGCATGGTAAAGTTTCAAAGCTCTATTAAGTCAATGTTCAGTTGTGAACTTTTGAAAGAACCATAATGTTTTGTTCAGAGTTACAAACAACCTCACTGAGGGATAGCTCAGTGGTTTGAGCATTGGCCTGCTAAACCCAGGGTTGTGAGTTCAATCCTTGAGGGGGCCATTTAGAGATTTGGGGATTTAGTTGGGGATTGGTCCTGCTTTGAGCAGGGGGTTGGACTAGATGACCTCCTGAGGTCCCTTCCAACCCTGTGTTATTCTATGATAACTGAGTTACTACTGTAACTCCTGATGCCTTAAATCTGCCCCAATGAGCTTCATTAAACCTACACTCTTGATTTCGGAGCCAAATCATTTTAGAGAGCAGTCCCTCAATCTTTATTTTAATGTGTACCATCAATGGAAGGTGTTTGCGGCCAATACAGGAACATCTCCCTAAATGAGGATAATTAATGCAAGCATTTTTCTGTTGACTTAGCTGCATTTACATTTGAGGTTAGGTTGGCATAGCGCTATGGATCAGGGGTGTTGTTTTTTCACATCCCTGACCAATGTCGCTATGTCAGTGTAACTTTTAAGAGTAGACCAAGCCTCAGAGTTCCACTTACAAGTGAGTAACCTTTCATTTCTTTATGCCATAACTAAGGCTACGTTTTAGACACGGGTATTTTTAGTAAAAGTCATGGACAGGTCACGGGCAATAAACAAAAAGTCATGGCCCCGTGACTTGTCTGACTTTTACTAAAAATACCTGTGACTAAATCTTACCTGCTGGGAGGGGAGTGCTCTTGAGGACTGCCGCTCCTGGGTGGGAAGGGCGGCCCAGGGCCCCGCTGCTGCTGGAGGGTGGACAGCCCGGGGGGATGGCCTGGGGCTGTAAGAGCAGCGGCTGGGGCAGCTGGCTCTGGGGCTTCTCCAGCTGCTGGGATGGCCCTGGGGTTAGCTGCACCTGCTGCTGCAACATTCATGGCGGTCATGGAAAGTCACGGAAACCATGACTTCCCTGACCTCCATGAATGATTCGCTGCCTTAGCCATAACCATTGTGCTAAATGTAGTGCCCTGTGTGTTTTCAGTGTCAAGCTGAGAGTCGGTTTATTTTTTGTCACTAGTATATTGCCTTTTTCTCTTACTCATGAACTAAAGCAATTAATTTTAGTATTTCAGACATGGGGTGTCAAGACATTTATTAATGAGTTTTGATGATGTCAACATTCAAAGCAAGCTGCTATTTTAGGGCCTTCTGCTTGTTCATTATTTGCTCTGAAAAATAAAGCAGCTGCTGCTTTTCCCCTAAGAGCTTATCAGTTGCCATAGTACAGTGGTAAGTAAAAAGGCATTGGTGTCTGGTTCTGTGGTTGTTTCAGTAATGTTTACAGGTGTTGTTCACAACATATTTTCTTGGTTTTGTGTAAAAAGTTTTGGGATTCAATTTGATTTTATACATGCTTTAGAAAAGTAAAAGGCAAATCCCAAGTTTTTTGTTCTGGGGTATCTTAATTCAGTATATAATATGTACATACTTGCCTATGGCAAAGACACTCAGGAAGATGTCAGTGTTGTGCATCAGTAGCTGTAACTTCATGTCAGAGAACTAATGGGCTCAGTTGTGCGGCCTCTCCTGTTGAAATGCAATATAATTCACTCAAAATAAAATAATTCATAGGGCTAGTAGCACTGCCTGGCACTTCCCATTAGAAGACCCTGTTTTCAGTTGCTTACAACTTTGCCAAACTTCAACTGTTTGGGCTGCAATTTTCCATGCTGGGTGTCTGCCTCAGGCTGAAGTTTTTAGAAAATCTGAGCCAAAATGGTTCAATTGTTTCCAAGAACGAGGCTAGTGAAAACTAAATTGTTTTGCCCGTGTTAAAAGAATTCGTGTGACCTCTTCTTCAGAAGGCTTGTACGCCTCCATGCTTTGGAGCAGGGACTTGAAATTTGGCAAGGGGTGGCTTTGGTGTAAGGGATGTGCCTGTTGCCATTCCTGTGAAAATCCACCTAAATTTGGCCATTATTTTGCAAAGCCTTATTCTGGTTTGCACATGCTCAGTAGTGGCTTCCTCGATTTTGGCAGCTAAGTTCCCGCAAAATTCCTTCTGATCTGAGTATACTCCAGCCCAAGGCTCAATAGGACTTTGCTGCAATTTCAGCTCTGGGCTGAAGCGGGCTGTGCTGGATATCGGCACTGTGCTGGATACAGTTAGGAAATGTCAGCATTAAGGTTACCTGTACTACCTTAATTTGGCTCCCTTGTGTATGCATTATGATAGTTTTTAGTTACATGATTGCATGCTATTTTTTCCCCTGGACCCCTGCCTCATTCAGAGCTTGACTTTACAGCCTTAATAATCTTTGAACTTAGTTTTTGTGTATGTAATATATGGGTGTGAATACACAATGTTTTGAAGCGGTATAATTACATTGGCATACTTTTTTTGTGGGGGGGTTGGGGGTTGGCATAGGGTGACCAGATGTCCCGATTTTATAGGGACAGTCCCGATTTTTGGGTCTTTTTCTTATATAGGCTTCTGTTACCCTCACCCCCATCCCGATGTTTCACACTGCTGTCTGGTCCTCCTAGGTTGGCACCATTGTCTGGGTTGTGAAGCTGCAAGTGAGTTACACAGCCCATGCCAAATGAGTGCCAGTTGACTCTACCACACCACAACATCTTGTATTCTTGATGTGCCATGCTTCACAGAAACCTTCTTAGAAATGATTAGAACATTTTAAACTTTTCACTCATGGGGACTTCTCAGCTCTAAAGCCAGGTGTCTTATTTACTGAATCTAACAGTACAGTGCCCAGAGGTAACCCTCCAGAGCCTGAGGCAAGTGTGGTGTGTCCCATTCAAAATCTGGGAATCTCTTTCCGTGGTACAGATCTCCTTTCTGTCTCTGAAAGGTCATTAGATATCTCATCTTTAATCTTGGCAGTGATGCAGGATTGGAGAGGCTATCTGTCTTGGCATTAAGCCAGTGAAGTGTTTTGGGAGGAAGTATTTGGTCTGCAGAGTTGTCAATCAGGTTTTTTCATGAGCAGGGAAGTCCCGAAAACAAAGGGATTTAAACAAAATCTAATCAGAAATTTCTCCTGAGGGAAAGTCTTAAAGCACAACATAATTTAAGAAACAAACTCACCCACTTTGGCTACAAATAAATTCTGGGGCAGCATGTTTTTTTGTCAGATGGCTTTTAACATCCAGGTTTGCCCTTTTATACATAGTAATTTGTGTGTTTTGTAACCTCTGTTCACTGATGCAGAATTCTAGAAAGAAACATTGCTAAATTATTGTTCAGATTCCTCTCTTGTGTTTGGGGAACCAGGTCACCTGGTAGAGTTGTCTGTTTGTGTTGCCAGCATCAGTAGGATTAACATCTCATAATCTCAGTGATTGAATTAGAGATTTTGTTCCTGTCCTCACTGCTCAGTTCAAAGCAGCTGTTGGGCAGAAATGTAAGAATGATTCTTGAATGATTTGTATCTCGTTTAATTGCACAACCAGAAATAAATACTTTTAAAATAACTTTTCCTCGCTGTGCGTTTGACAACTGTTTTTAAGGTTTTCAAATGTTATCAGGTTAGAAATGTGGGTAATTTATACAGTAGTTTATATAGCCTATAATGAATTATTGTTAATTGGGAGTGCCGTAGAGAAATTGGGCAAGCCTGCTGCATTCTTATTTTGTTTTCTAACAAATATGCAGTTGTGCCAATATTACTTTAGTAACTGCAAGCTTGTCACTCTGTCACTTCAAAAACCATCTAAACCCCCTCTACTTTGAAGGTAAATTGCAGAAGAAATTATGTTCTCATGATTTAAAACCGGGGTGGGCAAACTTTTTGTCCTGAGGGCCACATCTGGGTGGGGAAGTTGCATGCAGGGTCATGAATGTAGGGCTGGGGCAGGGGGTTGGGGTGTGGGAGGGGGTGTGGTGTGCAGGAAGGGGCTCAGGGCAAGGGATTGGGGCACAGGAGGGGTGCAGGCTGTACAAGGCGGCTCAGGGCAGGGGCTTGGGGGGCAGGGTGCAGGAGGGGTTCGGGGTGCAGGCTCCGGCCCCGCTTGCTTGGAGCGGCTCTGGGGGGGACCATAGGGCTCTGGGGGGGCCTCTCCTGGAAGCAGCCGGCACCAGGTCCCTGCGGCCACTGGGGGGGACCACAGGGCTCTGTGCGCTGCCCTCGCCTGTGGGTACCTCCCCCGAAGCTCTCATTGGCCACAGTTCCCTGTTCCTGGCCAATGGGAGCTGCGGGGGGCGGTGCCTGAAGCAACAGCCACACACACCCCTGAGCCCCTCCTTCCCCAGGTTCCAGCCGATTCCCGGCACGGGGGCAGGGCAGGCAGGCAGCCGCTCTAGGTAAAGGTTGGAGGAGGGCGGGGGGGGGCCGTGAGGAGCTCGCGGGCCGCACCCCTGATCTAGGGGCAAGCCGACCCTGGTACGTCCACCGTCTCCGAGCGTGGCTCTCGACGCTCCCTTTCGAGGAGCAGATCCCGGCACCGCTCGCAGTCCCAGCACCGTTCTCCATCACGGCACCAGTCGTACTCGCGGCGCCGATCGTCCTCCAGATACCGCTCCACATCGCGGCACCGCCCAGGTCGTTGGTACCGTTCCGGCTCCCGGCGCCGCTCTTGGCACCGATCAGATCGCCGATCGCGCTCCAGAAGCCGCTCCCGGCACCATTCTAGAAGGCGGTCCTCTTCAAGATCCCGGTCTGGATCTCGGCACCGACGTGATCACCGGCACCGATCACGATCCCAGCACCGATCCCCAGCACCGCGCAGAGATGGCACCCCTGTCGGCCGGCACCGCTCGGCACCATCAGGGCAGGCACGTTCCACACCACCCTGGCCCTCCCAATCGGCCTCACGCTCCTCCCATTCAGACGGCGCCTCCCGATCAGCCTACCCCGCACCGGGGCAAGCAGCGGACAACTTAGGCCGCTGGCAGGAGGGGGACGACAACCCTAACCAGGACCCTGCACAGTGGTCTTTTTGGACCCCATGGGCGTACCACCAAGCCCAAGGGGTTCCGCCGGCAGCCTCCCGCTCAGCACACTCGGAGCCCCGAGTACTGGAGGCTACTGCCAGCCGGCCTCCCCCGAGTGGAGTGGAGGCTTCTGCTCCTATGCCTGTACGGGCCCCAGACCCTGCTCCTGTTGAGCCTGACCTGGAGCAGTTGGACCCACCACAGGACCCATTAGCCCCCGTACCTTCTTCCTCATCTTCTCCAGATGAGGCAGTGGCAGGGACATCTACCTCGGGCCCCCCCCCGATTGACCTCCGTGCTCACCAGGACCTTCTACGTAGGGTGGCACGTAGCATGGACCTCCAAGCGGAGGAGATAGTAGAGTTGGAGGATCCAGTGGTGAGCATCCTCTCAGCAGATGCACCATCCAGGGTGGCGTTGCCGATCATACGCACGATTCAGGCTAATGCCAAGACCATCTGGCAGACCCCAGCCTCTATCCCACCCACGGCCAGAGGAGTGGAGAGGAAGTACTTCGTTCCCTCTAAAGACCACGAGTATCTCTATACTCACCCTGAGCCGTGTTCCCTGGTGGTTTCCTCGGTGAACGCTCGAGAGCGACATGGGCAACAGGCATCAGTGCCCAAATCCAAGGACGCCAAGCGCTTCGATTTGTTCGGACGCAAAATTTATTCAGCGGGGGGTTTACAGCTCAGAGCTGCTAATCAACAGGCGCTCCTGAGCAGATACGACTATAACTCCTGGAACGCAATGACTAAATTTAAGGAACTGATCCCTAGTACATCCAGGGATGAGTTTGCGGCTTTGGTCGAAGAGGGGAAGAAGGTGGCGAGGACCTCCTTACAGGCCTCTCTCGACGTTGCGGACTCTGCGGCTAGGACTCTAGCGTCGGGCATAGCGATGCGACGCATCTCCTGGCTGCATGTGTCTGGCCTACCACCAGAGTTGCAGCACACACTGCAAGATCTCCCATTTGATGGGCAGGGCCTGTTTTCGGACAAAACGGACTCTAGGTTGCAGACCCTGAAAGACTCCAGGACAATGATACGCTCCCTGGGGATGCATGTCCCGGGGCCTCATCGTAGACCCTTTAGGCCACAGCCTCAAAGGTTCTCTTCTCCCCCCCCCCCCTTTGTCCAAGACAAGATACATACAGAAGGCGGGGGCGAGGGGGTAGAAGGCGGTCCAATGGCCACCAACCTGGTCAGAACCAGGGCCCTCCTAGACCATCGGCAGGACCCAGACAGCAGTTTTGAAGGTGCGCCCGAGCACGGCGTACTAGCCACCATCCAGGATCTTTCCCCACCTTTTCGGGACCGTCTATCCCAATTCCGCCTTGCGTGGTCCCTTATACCTTCAGACCAATGGGTTCTTCGCACGGTGGAAAGGGGATATTCTCTCCGTTTCTTTTGCTCCCCCCCTCCCATCCTCCCTCCCTGTCCCTCTTCAGGGACCCCTTTCACGAGCAACTTCTCATACAGGAGGTCCTTGCGCTCCTGTCCATGGGAGCGATCGAGGAGGCTCCATCAGAACTAAGGGGCAGGGGGTTTTACTCCCGCTATTTCCTAATCCCAAAAGCAAAAGGGGGGCTTCGGCCCATATTAGATCTGCGCGGACTCAACAAATTCATGGTAAAGTTGAAGTTCCGCATGGTCTCTTTGGGGACTATTATCCCATCCCTGGATCCTGGAGACTGGTACGCCGCCTTCGACATGAAGGACGCCTATTTTCACATAGCAATTTACCCGCCGCACAGGCGCTTCCTTCGCTTCGTGGTAAACCAACAACATTACCAATTTGCCGTCCTTCCATTCGGACTGTCCATGGCTCCGAGGGTATTTACCAAATGTATGGCCGTCGTCGCAGCCCACCTCCGCCGACAGCGGATACAGGTGTTCCCGTATCTCGACGACTGGCTCATCCGGGGCCGCACCAAGGACGATGTCTGATCGCATGTCGAACTCACCCTTCAAACCTTCCGCAAGCTGGGCATCTTACTCAACAAGGAGAAGTCAACTCTGGAACCAACCCAGAGAATAGAGTTTATTGGGGCAGTCTTGGACTCCAAACTTGCCCGCGCTCGTTTTCAGGCTATTGCGCACATCATTCGCAGCCTCCAAAGCTTCCCGACGTCCACGGTACAAACGTGCCTCAGCCTTCTGGGGCACATGGCGTCATGCACCTACGTAACCAGGCATGCCAGACTTCGGCTCCGTCCACTTCAGGCCTGGGTAGCAAAGGTGTATCGTCCAGGTCGGGACGGCCGGAACATGGTGGTCACGGTTCCGGAATTGGTCTTGGCCTCCCTCGGCTGGTGGCTGAACCACTCGTCGGTGTGCGAAGGGGTCCCATTTCACCCCCAACAACCTTCCTTACACCTGGTCACAGACGCATCATCTCTCGGATGGGGTGCCCACCTGGGGGAGCACCAGACACAGGGCCTCTGGACCGCATCAGAGTTAGCTCTACACATCAATGTACGAGAATTGATGGCAGTACGCCTAGCGTGTCAGACATTCAGTGGCTTTCTACATCGCCGTTGCGTGGCAATCCTCACAGACAACACGACGGCCATGTTCTACATCAACAAGCAAGGCGGGGCGCGGTCTTCCCCCCCTATGCCTAGAGGCCATTCGCCTGTGGGAGTTTTGCATAGCCCACTCGATCCATCTGATGGCGTCAATTCTCCCAGGAGTCCAGAATACGCTGGCAGACCGTCTCAGCAGGTCATTCCAAACACACGAGTGGTCAATTCGCCCAGATATTATCCACGCCATCTTCCAAAGGTGGGGGTCTCCCCAGATCGACCTCTTCGCCTCGAGAGTCAATCGGAAGTGCCAAGTGTTCTGTTCTCTCCAAGGGCGCTCTCCGGGCTCCCTATCAGACGCTTTCCTACTCCAGTGGGAAGGACAGCTGCTCTACGCCTTCCCTCCATTTCCGCTGATCCACAAGGTCCTGCTCAAGTTGCGCAGGGACAACGCACGTATGATTCTGGTCGCTCCAGCATGGCCGAGACAGCACTGGTACACCACGCTCCTAGAGCTGTCGATAGTACCTCCAATCACACTCCCGCTGTTGCCGGACCTGATCTCCCAGGACCACGGATGACTGTGCTACCCAGATCTGCAGTCGCTTCACCTCACGGCATGGATGCTGCTTGGCTAACTCGGGCAGAATTACTCTGCTCACAATCAGTGCAGCAGATTCTGTTGGGTAGCAGGAAACCTTCCACGCGGGCCACTTACTTGGCCAAATGGAGGCGCTTCTCCTGTTGGTGCAAACAGCGCGCCACGTCTCCATTGCAGGCGTCGATTCCATTCATTCTGGACTATCCCCTATCCCTGGAACAGCAGGGCGTAGCGATATCATCTGTCAGAGTACACCTGGCAGCTATTTCGGCTTTCCATCCAGGAGAACATTCTTCCTCGGTCTTCTCTAACCCGATGGTCGTTAGATTCCTAAAGGGCTTAGATCGCCTCTACCCTCCACTTCGTCAACCGGTTCCGGCGTGGGACCTCACCCTGGTCCTCTCTAAGCTCACGGGGCCCCCATTCGAGCCGATGGCTACCTGCTCGCTCCTTTACCTATCTTGGACGACAGCCTTCCTTGTAGCTATCACGTCAGCAAGGCGCGTCTCTGAAATCAGGGCCCTCGTGTCGGAACCTCCGTACACTGTCTTCCATAAGGACAAGGTGCAGCTTCGCCCCCACTGTGCCTTTCTTCCCAAAGTGGTTTCAGCTTTTCACGTAAACCAGGATATTTTCCTCCCTGTCTTCCATCCGAAACCGCACGCTACGCGGCAAGATCACTGCATGCACACTCTGGACGTTCGCAGGGCCCTCGCATTCTATATCGAACGCACGAAGCCACTTAGGAAGACGACCCAACTCTTCGTTGCGGTCGCTGACCGGATGAAAGGCCTACCGGTCTCCTCACAACGTATCTCCTCTTGGATCACGTCCTGTACTCGGGTCTGCTACGACTTGGCTGGTGTCCCGACACCACGCATCACCGCCCACTCCACAAGGGCTCATGCATCCTCGTCCGCTTTCTGGGCTCAAGTGCCGATCAAGGACATCTGTAGAGCGGCGGTCTGGTCATCCGTTCATACCTTTGCCGCCCACTACGCGTTGGTACAGCAGTCTCGAGACGATGCTGCATTTGGCTCAGCGGTTCTACACGCAGCGATGGCTCGCTCCGACCCCACCACCTAGGTAAGGCTTGGGAGTCACCTAATTGGAATCGATATGAGCAAGCACTCGAAGAAGAAAGAACGGTTACTCACCTTTGTAACTGTTGTTCTTCGAGATGTGTTGCTCATATCCATTCCAAACCCGCCCTCCTTCCCCACTGTCGGAGTATCCGGCAAGAAGGAACTGAGGGGGCGCTGGGTCGGCTGGGGTATATATCCAGCGCCATGGAGGCGCCACTCCAGGGAGCTCCACAGCCGACCCACCGGGGGTTGCTAGGGTAAAAATTCTCCGATCGTGCACGCGGCGCGCGCACACCTAATTGGAATGGATATGAGCAACACATCTCGAAGAACAACAGTTACAAAGGTGAGTAACCGTTTTTTATGTCAGCAATCTTAGCTTTACCATTTCCTGGCTTTTCAGGCTTAAGGTTCCTTAATATGTAGTCTTCTGTATAGAATTTACTCAAAAGTAAAACTGCACAGAAATGTCATGAAAAATCACTTTGTCCCCTATTAAAAGGAAGGATGTCATTTCTAAAAGTGGATTTTAGCTTGGCATATGATGGAAGTGTCTATCAGTTAGTGCAGGGGTCGGCAACCTTTCAGAAGTGCTGTGCCGAGTCTTCATTTATTCACTCTGATTTAAGGTTTCAGGTGCCGGTAATACATTTTAACGTTTTTAGAAGGGCTCTTTCTAGAAGTCTATAATACATAACTAAACTATTGTTGTATGTAAAGTAAATAAGGTTTTAAAAATGTTTAAGAAGCTTCATTTAAAATTAAATTTAAATGCAGAGCCGCCCCGGATCGGTGGCCAGGACCCGGGCAGTGTGAGTGCCACTAAAAATCAGCTCGCGTGCCGCCTTCGGCACGCGTGCCATAGGTTGCCTACCCCTGAGTTAGTGCATCAATAATGGATTATTTAACCTGAATTTGTTATCTGAAATTGAAAAAATGAACCGCGTGAACATAAAATGCACGGACCATAACATAAGAATGGTGATACTGGGTCAGACCAAAGGTCCATCTAGCCCAGTATCCTGTCTTCCAACAGTGGCCAATGCCAGGTGCCCCAGAGGGAATGAACAGAACAGGGAATCATCAAGTGATCCATTCCCTGTCACTTATTCCCAGTTTTTGGCAAACAGAGGCTAGGGACACCATCCCTTCCCATCCTGGCTAATAGCCATTAATGGACCTATCCTCCATGAACTTACCTAGTTCTTTTTTGAACTCTGTTCTTGGCCTTCACATCATCCTCTGGCAAAAAGTTCCACAGGTTGACTGTACGTTGTGTGAAGAAATACTTCCTTTTGTTTGTATTAAACCTGCTGCCTATTCATTTCATTTGGTGACCCCTAGTTCTTGTGTTATGAGAAGGAGTAAATAACACTTTCTTATTTACTTTCTCCACACCAGTCATGATTTTACAGACCTCAATCATATCCCCGCTTAGTCATCTCTTTTCCAAGCTGAAAAGTCCCAGTCTTATTAATCTCTCCTCATACGGAAGCCGTTCCATACCCCTGATAATTTTTGTTGCTCTTTTCTGAACCTTTTCCAATTCCAATATATCTTTTTTTGAGATGGGGCGACCAGAACTGAACACAGTATTCAAGATGTGGGCGTACCATGGATTTATATAGAGGCAATATGATATTTTGTGTCTTATTATCTATCCCGTTCTTAATGATGCTCAACCTTGTGTTTGCTTTTTTGAAACTATGGAAACTTGTCTTCAAAAACTATAAACTATTAGACAAAGGTAAAACATAATCACTTATGTACAAATACACTCCCAGTGGGTGAGTGTGCGTGCGCACGCACACACAAGGTTATCCAGTGGGAACAAAAGTCCCAGTACTAATTTTGAAGGACAGTAGCAAAACCCTTAGCTTGTCAAATACTTGAAAGGATATTTAACTTCCATAACTTATCTTATCATAGAAGGCAATTAGGTTAGTCAGGCATGACTTGCCCTTGGTGAATCCATGCTGACTGTTCCTGATCACTTTCCCCTCCTTTAAGTGGTTCAGGATTGATTCCTTGAGGACCTGTTCCATGATTTTTCCAGTTAGTCTCACCTCAGTCCCTGGAAAAATCATGGAACAGGTCCTCAAGGAATCAATCCTGAACNGACTGGAAAAAAGCTAATGTAGTGCCCATCTTTAAGAAAGGGAAGAAGGAAGATCCAGGGAACTACAGGCCAGTTAGTCTCACCTCAGTCCCTGGAAAAATCATGGAACAGGTCCTCAAGGAATCAATCCTGAACCACTTAAAGGAGGGGAAAGTGATCAGGAACAGTCAGCATGGATTCACCAAGGGCAAGTCATGCCTGACTAACCTAATTGCCTTCTATGATAAGATAACCGGCTCTGTGGATGAGGGGAAAGCAGTGGATGTGCTATTTCTGGACTTTAGCAAAGCTTTTGATACAGTCTCCCACAGTATTCTTGCCAGCAAGTTAAAGAAGTATGGGCTGGATGAATGGACGGTAAGGTGGATAGAAAACTGGCTAGATGGTCGGGCTCAACGGGTAGTGATCAATGGTTCCTTGTCTAGTTGGCAGCCGGTATCAAGTGGAGTGCCCCAAGGGTCGGTGCTGGGGCCGGTTTTATTCAATATCTTCATTAACGATCTGGAAGATGGTGTGGACTGCACCCTTAGCAAGTTTGCAGATGACACTAAACTGGGAGGAGTGGTTGATACGCTGGAGGGTAGGGATAGGATACAGAGGGACCTAGACAAATTAGAGGATTGGGCCAAAAGAAATATGATGAGGTTCAACAAGGACAAGTGCAGAGTCCTGCATTTAGGACGAAAGAATCCCATGCACTGCTATAGACTAGGGACCGAATGGCTGGGCAGCAGTTCTGCAGAAAAGGACCTAGGGGTTACGGTGGACGAAAAGCTGAATATGAGTCAACAGTGTGCCCTTGTTGCCAAGAAGGCTAATGGCATTTTGGGTTGTATAAGTAGGGGCATTTCCAGCAGATCGAGGGATGTGATCATTCCCCTCTACTCAGCACTGGTGAGGCCTCATTTGGAGTACTGTGTCCAGTTTTGGGCCCCACACTACAAGAAGGATGTGGATAAATTGGAGAGAGTCCAGCGGAGGGCAACAAAAATGATTAGGGGGCTGGAGCACATGACTTACGAGGAGAGGCTGAGGGAACTGGGATTGTTTAGTCTGCAGAAGAGAAGAATGAGGGGCGATTTGATAGCTGCTTTCAACTACCTGAAAGGGGGTTCCAAAGAGGATGGATCTAGACTGTTCTCAGTGATAGAAGATGACAGAACAAGGAGTAATGGTCTCAAGTTGCAGAGGGGGAGGTTTAGGTTGGACATTAGGAAAAACTTTTTCACTAGTAGGGTGGTGAAGAACTGGAATGGGTTACCTAGGGAGGTAGTGGAATCTCCTTCCTTAGAGGTTTTTAAGGTCAGGCTTGACAAAGCCCTGGCTGGGCTGATTTAGTTGGGTTTGGTCCTGCTTTGAGCAGGGGGTTGGACTAGATGACCTCCTGAGGTCCCTTCCAACCCTGAGATTCTATGATTCTATGATTCTATGAACTTATAGTCTTATTCCTATAGACTATCTTTTCAAATGAATGGAATGGCTGCTTGTCATATGACTATCCGGTCATAGTAGATATGATCATTAGCTTACTCCTGGTAGGGGGAACAGAAGTAAAAAATTAGTGTTGACATTTAAATGGCCAAAATTAATTTTGAAAACTAATTTTTCAGCATGGTGGCTGGGGGATGCATAAATCTATTTTGTTGTCTGAAGATTCAGATAGCATTAATACTCGTTTGCATTTTTAAACAAGATTGCTAAAAACTTCAATTTAAAAAAGCAGCTTCTGTAGAATATAAAATCTGCAAGAATTCCACAGGGAATTTCCTCACCTGTGGAATGTTATTGTCTATTATAAATATTGCTTAAAGTGATTCAAAATATTTCATGTAGTGGAGATCTCTAGCTAGTAGTGGGGGAAATCAAAGTGCCATATCAAACTTTTTTCAATCAAGAAAAACTGTGCATCACTGAGTTGGTGAGTTAAATCAAATCTAGTAGCGGATTAACCCATAAACACAGTCCCAGATGTCCATCCAACTGTCTGAATTGATTTCATCAGTGTAGGCTTTCTGAACACTTTCATATTTTGTGATTCTAATTGACGGCAGGTAAAAGATCAGAAGTATCATTTTTTTTTCATTACAAAATATTTTTGCAGAAGCAGGGCCTCTATTTAAAGCCTCTGTAGTGAGAATTGAGTCTCTCAAACTCCTTGCCACCTCTATTTTCCAAACTGACCTCTTTTCCAACTGTACTTCAAGGATAAAATCTTGATTTCTTGTGTTTGAGACTACAAAAGGTTTCCCACCTGGGATTTAAATTCAAGTCTATTTAAAGGGATTTAATGGTCTCATTTACATTAAGAAAACATAGTATTAAAATATAGTTATCAATTAACAGTGGAATTATATTCTTTAAAATAATATTTAGGTGGCTTGTCAGGACACAGGTTATGGCATCTGGTTCTCTTTATTCAATCTGGATTTTCAAAAGGCCCTTAGACAAAGTTCCCTCATAATGTTAAGGGAAAAAAACAGTTATTGGTGAAAGGTAAAATACTATCGTGAATTAGAAATTGGTTAAGAGATGGAAAATAGGAAGAAATGGTCAATTTTTATCATGGGGTGGGGGAAGTTAAGTAGGGCATCACAAGGTCCTATACCAGGACCAGTGATGTGGAATATACTTATCAAGTTCAGGAAAATGGGTGAGCAAAGAGGTGGCAACATATGCAGATAGCACAAAATTATTTAGTCTAGTGAAGAACTTCAGAGGGACCTAATCAAGCGAGGTGAATGGGCAACACAATGGCAGATAAAATTCTTTGTTGACATATGTAAGGTAATGCACCTCGGAAGAAATAACTTCAACTACTCATATTAATTACTGGGATCTAAATAAACTATAATCACTCCAGTTTTCATAGAGCTGTCCAGTGATACCTGGCTATGTTTCCTATGTTCAATGTGTGATGGCAGTCAAAAAAGTCAATAAAATAT
>QXTE01000053.1:513240-634109 GCA_003942145.1 Platysternon megacephalum
ATATGTATATATGTATATATATATGTATGTATGGAATGGGATAAAAACACTGAAATTATTATGCCTTTATATAAACTTCCTGAATGTTCTCACCTGAAATATTGTGCCACTCTATCTTCACAAGGCTATTATAGAAATAAAAGGTGTTCAAAAGTGAAAGCTGATGATAAGCAGATTAAAGAGACATTCATGTAAAGAAACAAGATGAATGAGAGGGGATATGATAGAGGTATATAAAATAATGAATGGTATAGGGAAGGTAAACTGTGTTCCTGTTTACCCTTGTAATACAAGCACGGACTCAGTGAAATTTAAATGCAACACTTTAATACTGATAAAGGAAATGTTTATGACCTGACTTATAGTTCATCTGTTGAGTTTATTGCCACAAGATATCACTGAGGCCATAAATTTATTAGAATTAAAATGGATTAGATATCTATGGATAAAGAGAACAGCCAAAGTTACATTAGATATGATAAATCATGTAAATAGTCCTGTTTCAGAGAATAAGCCAACCTCAAAGTAATGAGAGGGGAGGGGTTAGGAAGAAAATAAGCATCTGCAGGGTTCACTACATCATTTTATGAAGCATCTGATCGACTGGGCAATCTGACAGAATACTGGACTAGATTGGTCCCCGATCTCATCTGGACTGGCAGTCTTGTGTTCCTATGACAAGCTAGAAGTCACTTCCCCTTATTCCTTAAATTGTCTGTCTGTTTCTAGATTTGAGCCTCCCGCTAGACTAGATCATTAGGAGTTGAAGGTCTTTCCATAGCCTTATAATTCAAACTATTTTTCATAGATTTGGAACAAGTTCTTGGATCTGAACTTGATGCTGTGATTTGTACATACTAGATATATCCCTTTTGGCACAGATCCCTTCCTTGGGGCGTGTGTATGGTACAGGTACCTCCCTGGGGTGTGTGTAAGCTAAACTAACTTCTCCTTCAAAATCCTTCTGAAAATGCTCCTTCGCCACAATGTCTACAAAATACTTGTCAACAGTTATGCTGCTGGTGGATTTTTCACGCCCCTGAGCAATGTAGTTAAAGCCAATTCAATTTTCTAGTGTAGACTAGGCCTCACTGGACTTTATATTTAAAGTTAGTGCATTGACTTTTTTAACCTTAAAGATTTAGACCAGGGGTAGGCAACCTATGGCACAGGTGCCGAAGGCGGCACACGAGCTGATTTTCAGTGGCACTCTCACTGCCCGGGTCCTGGCCACCGGTCCGGAGGGCTCTGCATTTTAATTTAATTTTAAATGAAGCTTCTTAAACATTTTGAAACCTTATTTACTTTACATACAACAATAGTTTAGTTATATATTATAGACTTCTAGAAAGAGACCTTCTAAAAACATTAAATGTATTCCTGGCACGCGAAACCTTAACCTCGAGTGAATAAATGAAGACTCGGCACAGCACTTCTGAAAGGTTGCCGACCCCTGATTTAGACCAACACAAGGCTGGCGGCGGCATGGGGGATCCCTGCAGCTCCCCGGCCCCTGCAGGCAGCATGGGGGACCCCCACGGGTGGCATGCGGGACCCTTGCGGCTCCCCGCGGCCACTGCTGGCGGCATGGGGGACCCTGCAGCTCCCAGCCACAGGTTGAGGGTGGCCTGGAGCTCCCAGGTACCTGGCATTTGTCCAGCCCCTTCCCATTTTATCATGGATATTTTTAGTAAAAGTCAGGCACAGGTCACGGGCTTCCGTGAATTTTTCTTTATTGCCCATGACCTGTCTGTGACTTTTACTAAAAATATCCATGACAAAATCAGAGCTTTAGTCATAATGAAATTTTAGATATGGAATTTGATACAGACAAGAGGTAATCCCTTCCCCTCCCTGTGTATATCCATCAGACACAATCCAGAATTTATTTGTATTGTAGTGACTCCAAAAATTCCCAATTACGATCCATTTTGCTAGGTGCTATGCCATACAAACCCACAGGAAGGCATACAAGGACGGAAAGATGGGAACAGCCTTCAACTATTTTTAAAAATAAGAAGGAAAGATAATTTCATGTCTTGGAGTTCAGAATCTTTTTTAAATCTGTCTAAGCCACTGGTGTTCAGAGAGGCTGAAATGGTTTTGAGTCTAGAAATCTGGATTTCTAAATGCAGAATTTGTTTAAAAATATTGTAAAACATTCCAGCACTATGTAACTGGCACAGTACTGGTGTATATCTGGTAGCTTTCTGTTTGCAGACTTTCACTAAGAAATACCTAAGTATTTGTAGTAGATTAGTGTCTGACCTCAATAAGAGTGTCTATTGATCCCTGTATTAAGTTGATGTGTCTGCTCTTTAAACATAAAGGTCAGACACCTATGAATTTTTTTCCTTACATATATCGGAGTATAGGGAAACATTTGAAAGGTTATTTTAAAAGTGTTTTAAAGGCATTGCTCTCATTCTGAGGACAGCAACTCAAATGGCAGTACTCGAAGAAGCATCTTAATGTTTGGGAGTTTGATTTAATTTAAATTATTGTAGCATTAGGTAGCTGAAGGAATAAGGTGAGACCACATTATGTAAAATTCCCACAACTTCAGTGCAGCCAGATCCCTAATACAGCAGCATTTCACGTAACTCATAACTGGAGCTCCGTGTTTTTCATGAATGTGAAACGAAACAAAATTAAGGAATTGTGTAACAAAACGCCACCCAGGTTTGGCTTGCCCATCCCCCTGTCGTTAGAGGGGCAGGAGGCATACTCCAGGAAGTGGTGTTGCGACGTGGCGCACAGGGTCACAGCGCTGCTTGTGTGTGGCACGGCTGCCNCGCCGCCCCCCCCCCCCCCCCCCCCCATGGCAGCAGGGCCAAACCTGACGAGCCCTGCAACCCCATGTGCCAAGAGAACAGAGCCGAGCCCAGTGCTGACAGGAGCCTGCACAGTTTGGTGAGGACAGGGCTGGCTCACTCTCCAGTCCCCTGCTGCCCCCAAGCCCTGCCCTCCAGGCTGGGGTGGGCTCGCTCTCCAGCCGCCCCAGGGTCTCCTGGATTCCTTCCAGTGGGCATAAAACAAAATAACAAGAAATTTCCTTAAAAATATTAATTATATATTCTATATAAAAAGAACGGCCATACTGGGTCAGACCAAAGGTCCATCTAGCCCAGTATCCTGTCCTCTGACAGTGGCCAATGCCAGGTGCCCCAGAGGGAATGAACAGAACAGGGAATCATCAAGTGATCCATCCCCTGTCGCCCATTCCCAGCTTCTGGCAAACAGAGGCTAGGGACACCATTCCTGCCCATCCTGGCTAATAGCCATTGATGGACCTATCCTCCATGAATTTATCTAGTTCTTTTTTGAACTTTGTTATAGTCTTGGCCTTCACAACATCCTCTGGCAAAGAGTTCCACAGGTTGACCGTGCGTTGTGTGAAGAAATACTTCCTTTTGTTTGTTTTAAACCCGCTGCCTATTAATTTCATTTTGGTGATCCCTAGTTTTTGTGTTATAAGAAAGTGTTTACTATTTCTCATATACTTTCTCTATACCAGTCATGATTTTATAGACTTCAATCATATCTCCCCTTAGCAGTCTCTTTTCCAAGCTGAAAAGTCCCAGTCTTATTAATCTCTCCTGATATGGAAGCCGTTCCATATCCCTAATCATTTTTGTTGCCCTTTTCTGAACCTTTTCCAATTCCAATATATCTTTTTTGAGGTGGAGTGACTACATCTGCACACAGTATTCAAGATGTGGGCGTACCATGGATTTATATAGAGCCAACATGATATTTTCTGTCCTATTATCTCTCCCTTTCTTAATTATTCCCAGCATTCTGTTCCCTTTTTTGACTGCCGCTGCACATTGAGTGGATGTTTTCAGACAACTATCCACAATGACTCCCAGATCTCTTTCTTGAGTGGTAACAGCTAATTTAGCCCCCATCATTTTATATGTAGAGTTGAGATTATGCTTTCCAACGTGCATTACTTTGCATTTATCAACATTAAATTTCATCTGCCATTTTGTTACCCAGTCACCCAGTTTTGAGACATCCTTTTGTAGCTCTTCGCAGTCTGCCTGGTCTTAACTATCTTTAGTAATTTTGTATCATCTGCAAATTTTGCCACCTCACTGTTTACCCCTTTTTCCAGATCATTTATGAATATGTTGAATAGGACTGGGCCCAGAACAGACCCCTGGGGGACACCACTATTTTCGTCTCTCCATTCGGAAAAGTGACCATTTATACCTACCCTTTGTTTCCTATCTTTTAACCAGTTACCGACCCATGAGAGCACTTTCCCATTTATCCCGTGGCCGCTTTCTTTGTGTAAGAGCCTTTGGTGAGGGACCTTGTCAAAGGCTATCTGAACATTTAAGTACCCTATATCCACTGGATCCCCTTGGTACACATGCTTCTTGACCCCCTCAAAGAATTCTAGTAGATTGGTGAGACATGATTTCCCTTTACTAAAACCATGTTGACCCTTCCTCAACAAATATTGGTCATCTGTATGTCTGACAATATTGTTCTTTATTATAACTTCAACCAGTTTGCCCGGTACTGAAGTCAGGCTTACAGGCCTGTAATTGCCGGGATTACGTCCGGAGTCCTTTTTAAAAATTGGCGTCACATTCGCTATCCTCCAGTCATCTGGTACAGAAGCTGATTTAAATGATAGGCTACAGACTACAGTTAGTAGTTCTGCAATTTCACATTTGAGTTCCTTCAGAACTCTTGGGTGAACACCATCTGGTCCTGGTGACTTATTGCTGTTTAATTTATCAATTTGTTCCAAAACCTCCCCTAATGACACCTCAATCTGGAACAGTTCCTCACATTTGCCACCTAAAAAGAATGACTCAGGTTTGGGAATCTCCCTCACATCCTCAGCTGTGAAGACCGATGCAAAGAATTCATTTAATTTCTCCGCAATGACTTTATCGTCTTTGAGTGCTCCTTTAGCATCTCGATTGTCCAGTGGCCCCACTGGTTGTTTAGCAGGCTTCCTGCTTCTGATGTACTTAAAAAGTAATAGCAAATTTTTTTTGTTTTTTGAGTCTTTGGCTAACTGTTCCTCAAATTCTTTTTTTGGCCTTCCTAATTGTATTTTTACACTTCGTTTGCCAGTGTTTATGCTCTTTTCTATTTTCCTCACTAGGATTTAACTTCTACTTTTTAAAGGCCTTCACAACATCCCGTGGCAACAAGTCTTGCAGGTTGACTGTGCATTGTGTGAAGAAGTACTTTCTTATGTTTGTTTTAAACCTGTTGCCTGTTAATTTCATTGGGTGACCCCTGGTTCCTGTGTTATGTGAAGGGGTAAATAATATTTCCCTATTCACTTTCTCCACACCAGTCATGATCTTATAGACCTCTGTCATATGCCCGCTCAGTCATCTCTTTTCTAAGATGAACTGTCCCAGTCTTTTTAATCTCTCCCTCTTTTGGAAGCTCTTCCATACCCCAATCATTTTTGTTGCCCTTCTCTGTACCTTTTCCAATTCTAATATATCTTTTTTGAGATGGGGTGACCAAAACGGCATGTAGCATTCAAGATATGGGTGTACCGTGGATTTCTGTAGTGGCATTGATATTTTCTGTCTTACCTATCCCTTTCTTAATGGTTACTAACATTCTGGTAGCCTTTTTAATGGCCGCTGCACATTGAGCAGATGTTTCTGGAGAATGGACGACAATGATGCCAAGATCTTTCTTGAGTGGTAACAGTTAATTTTGACCCCAACTGTTCGTATGTGTAGTTGGGATTGTTTTCCAATGTGCATTACTTTGCATTTATCAACATTGAGTTTCATCTGCCATTTTATTGCCCAGTCACCCAGTTTTGTGAGATTCACTTGTAACTTTTCGCAGTCAGATTTGTATCATCTGTAAACTTTGCCATCTTACTGTTTACACCAGGGGTAGTCAATAGGTGGACCGTGGGCCAAATCTGGACAGCCAGATGCTTTTGAACAGACCCCGAAATCTTTTTATTTAGTAATTATCATTATTTTTATTATTATTTATCCTGGAGTCTGGACCTTGACTATACATTGACCAAGAAATTTGGACCTTGACAAAAAATAGACTACCCCTGATTCACACCCTTTTCCAGATCGTTGATGAATATGTTGAACAGCATTGCTCCCAATATAGATCTTTGGGGGACCCTGCTATTTACCTCCCCACTGTGAAAACTGACCATTTATGCCTACCTTATAGTTACACTTAAATTTAATTCAATAAGGTCTCTCAAAGATATATAGGAAACTGCCATATTTGTCACACTGAGCATAAGGCTTTGCTCAGTAATAAAAGTTGTGAATTACAGAAATATTAAGGGGTCTGTGAAAGAGGTGGGGTATAGAATTCGTGGCGCCCACATCCCAGGACACCTATTAGGTTACAGGGTATTAACTGTAGTGGAGTCTCTTGTGAATGACACTATCTGAAATGTGTGTAGGCATGTCAGGGCGGCAAAATGCATAAGAATCACACAAGGGCATGACATGTGGCAGGTCTGGAGCAATGATGTATCAGCCTTGTTGCTATAGAATGAGTGGAGCAGTTGGGTAGGTTCCTGTTCCTCCTGGACCCTTAAAGGTGCACCTGAGGTGGGGAATGGGACTACTGGAAAACTGCCAAAGAATCAAGCGGGTAGGCCTGCTGCCTGAAAATCCAGCAGATCAGGTAGCAAAAGGTGAGTTAAGGTTAGAGCCTGGGCTTTCGGTGAGGAGGGGAAGCCTAGCTTGGCTCAGTTTTGAGATTTGCTGTAATTAATGAAGCTTGAAGCCATTTGAGTCTTTCTTGGTTTATTTGGGAAAGGTTGAAGAAATCTAGTCTGATCCCAAAGTAAATGTTTTCTCATGGTAAGAAACACTGGTGAAAAATAACTGAAACTTGAAGGGAGGAAATAGACAAATAATTCTGTTGCGGATGGACATGAAAAGTAAAAGATGCTGCCCCTTCCAGACAGGCTGTAAGGAAAAAGGTGACACTGACTTGCTCTTTCTTATTTGGATGGTAGTGCACTGCTACATCTAATGCACAAAAAATGCCACCAAATCTTTGTTACTTTTTCCATTTGTCTTCAACTTTTTAGAGCTTGACTTATGTCAGTTTGTTTAATTGATAAATATTGAATGAAGCTACATGTCATTACATTGAATAGTAGGAACATACTCAAGTCTGATGCAGGAAGTCGAAGAGTTGAAATGTACATTCAGCTGAAATTCCACTTTCTCTTTTTCTCAGTTTAGAACTGCCCCTGCTTTACAAAGGTTGGGGTTGAATGTAGACTCTGACCAACTCCTGGGCTGATCCTTTTTGTGAATTTAAACATTTTGCCAGAGGTCTAACTAATGAGATTTTTGTCATAGAATCTTAGTAATAGAAGGTCATTGCCAGAATTTGCAGTCTTTAGTATTTGGGTTCTTTTGTCCAGACTATTTGATTGAATCTTAACCTTTTTATAACTTTGACATGTCTGTTCTAATTTTAAGCTGGATGCTTCTCAGATAGTTCTCCCTATTTTCTTTTTTATATTGTATTTTGGAAGAAACATTGGTTATATACAAATAATTGGCACAGTCCCTAGACACTGGTGAGGGATCTGAAAGAGTAGGAATTCTTTTAAAGATAGAAAAGTACAATGAACTTGTAAGGATGGAGCATGTGTTGGTGGGTCAGGGCAGTGATTCTCAACCCAGGGGTATGTGTATGCCTGAGGGTACCCAGAGGTCTTTCAGGGAGTACATCAACTCATCTAGATATTTGCCTAGTTTTACAACAGGCTACATAAAAAGCACTAGCAAAGTCACTACAAACTAAAATTTCATACAATTACTTTATACTGTTCTATGTACTATACACTGAAATGTAAGTACAATATTTATATTCCAATTGATTTATTTTATTATGGTAAAAATGAGAACATAAGCAATTTTTCAGTAATAGTGTGCTGTGACACTTTTGTATGTTAGATTTTGTAAGCAAGTAGTTTTAAATTAGGTGAAACTTGGGGATATACAAGACAAATCAGACTCCTGAAAGAGGTACAGTAGTTAGGAAAAGTTTAGAACTACTGAGTCAGGGGGCAGGCAACATTCCTGGACCTCTAACAAAGGGAAACTTGAAAAATTATGGAGAATATTCTCAACAGGGATTCTTCTTTTTTTTTGTTTCAATACTGTCCTACCTGTGCCATTTCCCCTATGCAGGCAGAGTATTTGGTGACTGGGTCTAATTTTGGAATATAAGCAGGGGAGTTGTCTTTTATTTTTGCAAGTAAAGCACTGTGCGCTCATACAATGCTATATAATGGAGCAGGGAAATCTGATACTTCTGTGTGTTGACAAACTTATGAACTGAGTGAAATGCAAGTCTGAACTACTGCAATGCTGCCGCTTTTGTGTGCAGTCGGGGACATGGCCAGAGCTTCCTGAGAGAACACAATATAAGTGTTTTAATTTTCGGGGGGAGGACTAAAGATTCAGGACTAAAGATTTATATGAAAGAGCTGATCCTGGCAAAACATTTTTGCAAGCTTTTCTGTTAAATTTAGTTGGAGACCAGCAATTAAACTGTAGCTTCTCGCAGTTCCCCCCCCACCCCCCCGGGTACCCAAACCTGGCTTCAGATATTTTGTTCTTGTTCATGGAATGGATGTGGATTTTGTTGTGCAGCGTGGTGAATGATCAGTTCTGTAAATCATGTGCTGGATTTAGTTGGAATGTAATCTTTTGGCCATCTGCTCACTCTCTCTGTATCTATATCCCCGTATTTAGCAAAGCAAATGCAAAAGGTGAGCCTGAGACCACAGATTTATTGAGAAATTCCATATTACATTTAACACTTTCCTGAATAAGAATGTGTGTTTGTTTTAGAAGCTATGATTGTGGAGAGGAGACTGTTCTTTTGAGTGTGATCTCTGATCCAGTTGGTTTCTGGTGCTACAGTACAAAACCGTCCTCCCGACACATTATTCTCTGCGTATCAGCTTGAGCATAAGAAGAATGGGGGCAGCTTAAACATTTTTTCCACACACTTCTTTGTAATGAAGGGAACTTTTAGGCATTGGGGTCCAGTAATATTCTAAAGCTTGTAAAAGCCTCAGCGTACTAGTGGTTTCAATCAGAAATGAGTAGTCTTTGGAAACACACATTTTGAAGTCTGGATAGTTGACAGGGTGTTAACTTTGTCTTCTAGTCTTTTCAAATAATACCAAGATGGTAACAGACTCTGGCTAGTTCTTTCTGGGAGGCATTGACTGTTTTTCAGCAACCAGACCTTGCCACTAGTTCTTCCCTCTCCCATATACTGTGTGTCCAGATATCAACTGATCTGTTGTCTCAACCAGTCCTGCAATAGATGATATGATATATCCTTCAAGGGGAAGTGGACTGGAGGATTTTCACTCTAATAGGTCATTGAAACTGGGACTAAATTCACTATGGTCTCTGCAGCAGGAAGGTGAGCATATCTTTGTGGTTGTCATACCCAGATCGCTCACCTAGCAGTTCAAAGCTCTATTTCTAGACTACAGTTTCATCTCTTGTTTTCTAGCATTTGTTTTTCATTTTTTTTCTCCTTGCTGAGCATAGGAGGATTATCATTCAGCACAATTTCACATTTGCTCCTGAATGACAGAGCTCTCTCAGGGCTGCCAAGTTTGCCGAGAGCTGCCATTTGAAACGAAGTAGGATTTAACAATTACAATTAGTTTCAAACTGCTGCATTCCCAGAGCTCAGAAGTGATTGAGTAGCCATTCTCTTCTGCAAATAAGTGAGAAACGTGGATTTTTGGTGGGAGGGTTAATTTCTAATATTTTTACTTTGTCTGGGGTGATGCATTTACAGTCATGGTTGAGTCCCCATTTAGTGGATGGTTACCAGTTTGTTATATTGGACTGAACCTTTGGATCCCCCAGACTTTCAGGTCTGCTGGGTTTTGGCTGAGTTGGGTCATTGTTTCCATTTCTTGCTTCCAGGGCCCAATGTTCTCAATGTAGACTTTGCTGGCACCTCTTCTTGGGATGTGGGACAGGGGTCAACTGCCCTTGGCCCTGTAACCTGCGCTGAAACTCCCAAACCTCCCTGTTTGCCTGTGCACGCTTTCCCCAAAGCTTCACCCTTGTGGACTTTCTTGTTTATAATTAAACTCTTTGGGGACCATGTGACAGGCAAAGTAAGAAACACAGGCTTTGCAAAGGAACTTCTACAACATTCTGGGCTAGTCTACACTAGAAGTGCTACAACAGCACAGCTGCACTGCTGTAGTGCGTCTGGTGAAGACGCTCTGTGCCGACAAGAGAGAGTTATCCTGTTGGCAGTAAATCCACCTCCATGAGACGCTCTCCTGCCAACACAGAGCTGTTCACACTGGCGCTTAAGTTGGTGTAACTTACATTGCTCAGGGGGAGGCTTATTCACACCCCTGAGCGGCATAACTTTACCGACAAGTGGTAGTGTGTACAAACCCTCAGTTTACTCCTAGACAGCACGAGTGTTACTAATCTAAGCTGAAGCAACAAAATACTTGAATGCAATTTGCCTTGTTCAGTCTTCACCATTCCTAAGAGTCTTTGGGTCTTGGTCAGTTTCCTTGGGGGAAGGCAAAGTCCTTTTTGCTTCCTTTCCACTAGCTGTCTCTTCTCTTCCTATTGGAGGTATGGCCCCTTGAACACAGAACCTCTCCTACTTATGAACGCAGTCTTAGTCATGAGCCCCAGTCATACTGGGTTTACTTGCACCAGACCCTTGTTTCGTAGGGGTAGTGAAGTGGGTAAGAGTAGTTAGCAAGCCAGTAGTACATGGGAGCCATCTGGTTGTTGATTCATAGAGTCGAAGGCCAGAAAGAACCACTGTGATCATCTAGTCTGACCTCCTGTAGAACATGGGCCATAGGACTTTCCCAAAATAATTCCTGTTTGAACTAGAGCAGATCCTTTAGAAAACCATTCATGGCTCAGCACGACTCTTTTTATGTTAGTTTTTCCATAGTATGAGAAACAGAAGTTGTTATGCATCACAAACAGACCACACGTAGACCAGTTCAAACTGGCTCTCAACACAGGACACAAAGTAGTATCAGATACAACATGAGGGTTCTAATTTACAATGCAGATTCAATCATAAATGATACGAAAAAAATGAATTTAATTCCCCGAATTGTCACTAGGGTCGCCAACTTTCTACTTGCACAAAACTGAACACCCTTGCCCCAACTCTGTCCCGCTCCTCCTCCTAGGCTCCGCCCTGCCCCGCCCCTTCTCCTCTCCCCCCCGCNCCCCCCCCCCCCCCCCCCCCCCCCCCCCCCCCCCCCCCCCCCCCCCCCCCCGTCGCTCACTCTCCCCAGCCTCACTCACTCGCTCATTTTCACTGGGCTGGCTCAGGGGGTTGGGGTGTGAGAGGGGGTAAGGGCTCCAGCTGGGGGTGTGGGCTCTGGGCTGGGGATGAGGGGTCTGGGGTGCAGGAGGGGGCTCTGGGCTGGGATCAAAGGGTTCGGAGGGCAGGAGGGGGATCAGGGCTGGGGCCGGGGGTTGGGGTACAGGGGAGTGAGGGCTCTGGCTGGGGGTGCAGCCTCTGGGGTGGGGCCAGAAATGAGGAAATCAGTTGGCAGGAGGGTGCTCTGGGCTGAGGCAGTGGATTGGGATGCAAATGCCTCTTTGGGAAACCCCTCAACTAAGCCCTTAAGGATTTGGTGGGGAATTAAGAAAAACTCTGTGCCTCCTATATAATTTATATATATTATAATTTATTATTTAATTATTATATAATTATTATAATTATTGTGTGTAAGTGTGTGTGTAAAAATGTGTAGTGCCATGCCCCTGGGCAGGCTTTTCAGCAGCAGGGATTGAACCCACAGCCTCTGGAGTTTAAAGCATGAGCTTNTGGCTCAACAAGACGGGGTGCTGGAGTCCTGAGCTGGCAGGGAAAACAGGAACAGGGGTAGTCTTTGCACATCGGGTGGCAGCTCCCAAGGGGGTTTCTGTGATCCAACCCGTCACACAACTTACCAAAGGCTGTGGTGGATTCTCCATCACTGAACATTTTTAAGTCAAAATTGGAGGTTTTTCTAATAGTTTCTCTAGTTCAAACAGGAATTAATCCAGGAAAGCCCTATGGCAAATGCTATACAGGTCTGTCTCATCTTACGGTGGGGTTACGTTCCGCGGTCAGCGCCTAAAGTGAAAACCGCGTATAATCAAAATTACATTGAGTGTAATGGCGGGCAGAATCACCCACACTACAGAAACAGTATTTAAATTGTTATTTTTCTCTTTTTTTGTTGTTTTTTTCTTGTTTTTGCCGACCGCGTAAAGCTGAAATCGCACATGTTAAATGCGCCTAAGATGCGACAGACCTGTACAGGACGTCAGATTAGATTATCACAATGGTCCCTTCTGGCCTTATCTATGAAACTATTGTAGAGAGAGGGGGTCTCTGATCGGGAGAGCTTATATTAGAACAGGGGTGCCCAACCTATGGCCCACGGGCCATACACGGCCCCCCAGAGCATTTCATAAGACCCATGGCCTGCTTCAACACAATATACTAACAGCCGATTCATTTGCATTTTGTTGTAATATTTACATCATTTTAGTTTACACAAGTGTAAATCAACAATACTGTACATAGAAAACCTATCTAAATGCATACAAAACAAGCAGAAAAAATATAAACCAATACAATAACTTCAAATCTTATTAAAATATGTAGAACCACACAATGTTGTGCTTAGGTTTATGTGGCCCTCCTGGGTAATAAGGTTGGGCACCACTGAACTAGAAGACACACAAAGGGGTTGGGGACGAAGCCTATAACATACAAGCCAGAGAACAAGGTGACATTGGCCCAGTTTTGTTGCTTACATGTTTTTTAGGTGGAGGTTTTCAAGTTTTGTCATCACCTGGGGCAGAGGCAGGGCATGGGGACTAGCTAGAGTGGAGGGAGCTGGTTAGAATAATGGAGTAGGAAGAGGAAGGAAGCTCATCACGCACCCAGCCACGGTTAACAGGCAGCGTTTTGTAGGCATCACGGCAGAAGAGAATCTGAATGAGGAATTTGAGGGAGGATAAGGTAGTGCCTGTTTGGATTCTGTCACAAAATCTCTCATGCATAAGGGTAGCATGGAAGAAGCACAAAATTGCTTGAGAGGAAAACTGGCTGGGGCAGGAAAAGCTGGGAATGTTGGCCAAGTGAAGGCAGCTGTCAAACTCAAAGTAAGTTCCTCGGGCAGCTAAACAGAGCAGGGTTAAGTTATGAAGAGCTTTGAAGTCAATGACAAGAAGTGGGAGGAAAAGGGGGAACCACCAGAGAGATCCCAAGGGGGTTGACATGGTCAGAGAAATGAGCCGGAAAGATGATTTTACCAAAGAATACTCTGCATATGCTAATTATTAGTGAACAAGAGTTTGGGGAAACTGAGTCACGGGAGGAATCTAGACAAGATGAGAAATGAGGGAACACAAATATTCAGCTCAGGTTTATTAGTGAACATGATAAGAAAAAACATTTCTAAAAGTATGAAAATTAGACAACCTTTTTGTGTACTTGATTGCTCCTCCTGCATTGTGACAATCTCTCCAATACCTCTGAATTGCTCTCTTCCCAGAAATGAGGAACACACACAGTATGTAATAGCTGTGCACAATACCCACAGCAAAGAGAAACATACATTCAGTGATGTTAGCCCACACGATATAGCAGGAAGAGTAGAGCAGACTATTGAACAGCCTTAAAAATCAATAGCAGTGCCTGCAGGTTAATGACTGCTTAGAGCAAGAAAAGTCTAGCTCACCTGGTGGCCCCTGGAGTTTTGCTTTTTTCACTGTGAAGAGAAAAAAAAAAAACGTTTAGTGATTTTGTCATGGTAACAGTTTTATTCTAGGAGTTATACAACACAAGATCTGTGAAGCACTCAGCACAGGACTGTGCGACAGCGGTTCGGTGTGTTCTGATCCCATTTTTCACTGTATAACAAACCTGTGCCACAGATTTCCCCTGTAGCTCAGAAAGGTAGTTGTGAGGATTAGTTAATGTTTGTACAGCACTTTGACACTGAAAGTCATCACTGACTTTACACATACATTATAACTGCACTTAAGTCTCTTGCAAACCAGAAGCTATTAGAATTTTACTATTCCATACCATCTAATTTGTAAGTTAAAGAAGCAATCTTGAAAAAAGTATACGTTCTATTCTCAAACTGTGGGTGAGCGCAGAGTAGAGGTGGTTGGGACATTTTTGATTAAATACAACAAGGAGTCCGGTGGCACCTTAAAGACTAACAGATTTATTTGGGCATAAGCTTTTTTTTTTTTACCCACAAAAGCTTATGCCCAAATAAATCTGTTAGTCTTTAAGGTGCCACCGGACTCCTTGTTGTATTTAATCAAAAATGTCCCAACCACCTCTACTCTGCGCTCACCCACAGTTTGAGAATAGAACGTATACTTTTTTCAAGATTGCTTCTTTAACTTACAAATTAGATGGTATGGAATAGTAAAATTCTAATAGCTTCTGGTTTGCAAGAGACTTAAGTGCAGTTATAATGTATGTGTAAAGTCAGTGATGACTTTCAGTGTCAAAGTGCTGTACAAACATTAACTAATCCTCACAACTACCTTTCTGAGCTACAGGGGAAATCTGTGGCACAGGTTTGTTATACAGTGAAAAATGGGATCAGAACACACCGAACCGCTGTCGCACAGTCCTGTGCTGAGTGCTTCACAGATCTTGTGTTGTATAACTCCTAGAATAAAACTGTTACCATGACAAAATCACTAAACGTTTTTTTTTTTTCTCTTCACAGTGAAAAAAGCAAAACTCCAGGGGCCACCAGGTGAGCTAGACTTTTCTTGCTCTAAGCAGTCATTAACCTGCAGGCACTGCTATTGATTTTTAAGGCTGTTCAATAGTCTGCTCTACTCTTCCTGCTATATCGTGTGGGCTAACATCACTGAATGTATGTTTCTCTTTGCTGTGGGTATTGTGCACAGCTATTACATACTGTGTGTGTTCCTCATTTCTGGGAAGAGAGCAATTCAGAGGTATTGGAGAGATTGTCACAATGCAGGAGGAGCAATCAAGTACACAAAAAGGTTGTCTAATTTTCATACTTTTAGAAATGTTTTTTCTTATCATGTTCACTAATAAACCTGAGCTGAATATTTGTGTTCCCTCATTTCTCATCTTGTCTAGATTCCTCCCGTGACTCAGTTTCCCCAAACTCTTGTTCACTAATAATTAGCATATGCAGAGTATTCTTTGGTAAAATCATCTTTCCGGCTCATTTCTCTGACCATGTCAACCCCCTTGGGATCTCTCTGGTGGTTCCCCCTTTTCCTCCCACTTCTTGTCATTGACTTCAAAGCTCTTCATAACTTAACCCTGCTCTGTTTAGCTGCCCGAGGAACTTACTTTGAGTTTGACAGCTGCCTTCACTTGGCCAACATTCCCAGCTTTTCCTGCCCCAGCCAGTTTTCCTCTCAAGCAATTTTGTGCTTCTTCCATGCTACCCTTATGCATGAGAGATTTTGTGACAGAATCCAAACAGGCACTACCTTATCCTCCCTCAAATTCCTCATTCAGATTCTCTTCTGCCGTGATGCCTACAAAACGCTGCCTGTTAACCGTGGCTGGGTGCGTGATGAGCTTCCTTCCTCTTCCTACTCCATTATTCTAACCAGCTCCCTCCACTCTAGCTAGTCCCCATGCCCTGCCTCTGCCCCAGGTGATGACAAAACTTGAAAACCTCCACCTAAAAAACATGTAAGCAACAAAACTGGGCCAATGTCACCTTGTTCTCTGGCTTGTATGTTATAGGCTTCGTCCCCAACCCCTTTGTGTGTCTTCTAGTTCAGTGGTGCCCAACCTTATTACCCAGGAGGGCCACATAAACCTAAGCACAACATTGTGTGGTTCTACATATTTTAATAAGATTTGAAGTTATTGTATTGGTTTATATTTTTTCTGCTTGTTTTGTATGCATTTAGATAGGTTTTCTATGTACAGTATTGTTGATTTACACTTGTGTAAACTAAAATGATGTAAATATTACAACAAAATGCAAATGAATCGGCTGTTAGTATATTGTGTTGAAGCAGGCCATGGGTCTTATGAAATGCTCTGGGGGGCCGTGTATGGCCCGTGGGCCATAGGTTGGGCACCCCTGTTCTAATATAAGCTCTCCCGATCAGAGACCCCCTCTCTCTACAATAGTTTCATAGATAAGGCCAGAAGGGACCATTGTGATAATCTAATCTGACGTCCTGTACAGGTCTGTCGCATCTTAGGCGCATTTAACATGTGCGATTTCAGCTTTACGCGGTCGGCAAAAACAAGAAAAAAACAACAAAAAAAGAGAAAAATAACAATTTAAATACTGTTTCTGTAGTGTGGGTGATTCTGCCCGCCATTACACTCAATGTAATTTTGATTATACGCGGTTTTCACTTTAGGCGCTGACCGCGGAACGTAACCCCACCGTAAGATGAGACAGACCTGTATAGCATTTGCCATAGGGCTTTCCTGGATTAATTCCTGTTTGAACTAGAGAAACTATTAGAAAAACCTCCAATTTTGACTTAAAAATGTTCAGTGATGGAGAATCCACCACAGCCTTTGGTAAGTTGTGTGACGGGTTGGATCACAGAAACCCCCTTGGGAGCTGCCACCCGATGTGCAAAGACTACCCCTGTTCCTGTTTTCCCTGCCAGCTCAGGACTCCAGCACCCCGTCTTGTTGAGCCAGACACTCCCATCTGCTCCAACACAGACCCAGGGTCTGAATTACCTGCCCCAAAGCTGCAGGGTTACCTGAAAACAGCTCACAGAAGTGTGCTTGTCTTTAGCACTCAGATGCCCAACTCCCAGTGGGGTCTAAACCCAGATAACTCCTAAATTGTTCGCCCTCTATAACACTGATAGAGAGAGAGATGCGCAGTTGTTTGCTCCCCCAGGTATTAATACATACTCTGAGTTAATTAATAAGTAGAAAGTGATTTTATAAAATACAGAAAGTAGGATTTAAGTGATTCCAAGTAGTAACGGACAGAACAAAGTAAGTCACCCCACAAAATAAAATAAAATGCGCAAATCTATGTCTAATCAAACTAAATACAGATAAGATCCTCACCAGTCCCAGAATGCTCCCTGTTATAGGTTGATCTCCTTTTAGCCTGGGTCCAGCAATCACTCTCACCCCCTGTAGTTACTGTCCCTTGTTCCAGTTTCCTTCGAGTATCCTGGGGGGGTGGAGAGGCTCCTTCTTTAGCCAGCTGAAGACAAAATGGAGGGGTCTCCTAGGGGTTTAAATACACTTTCTCTTGTGGGTGGAGACCCCTTCCTCACGCTGTGTAAAATCCAGTCACAAAATGGAGATTTGGAATCACATGGGCAGGTCACATGTCCATGCATGACTCAGGACTTGCAGGTAGCAGCCATTACCCACGTGCTACCTTGAACGTCCTCAGGTAGACTTCTTATGTGAATTGGAATCTTCCAAGCTCTTTTGTCTGTTAAGTGCTCCCTAATTGAGCACTTAATTTGCACATTCCTTTCCCAAAAAGTGACCAAATGTTCTAACTAAGGCTACTTAGAAATTAAGCAATTATACAGCCAATGTTCATAACTTTGAACACACAAATGGTGCCTGCATACAACTAGGATGAACATAACCAGTAGATCATAACCTTTACATAGATATGTTACAAGGCATATGTAGTGTTGCCTGTCTCTCTGCGGTCAGACAATCCCAACAGTAGCAAAACCCTATTCCAGTTATATCAGACATACATTTATGAGCACCCCCCCATAAAGCCTTATGGGGTACACTGTCACAAGTTGTTCCAATGGTTAACTGGAAAACAATGCCTGGCACAATGGGGCCCTCATCCTGACTGAACCCTTTGGGTGTTGCTATAACAAATGTTTAATATTTTCTGTTATCATAGTGCTTAAAGGCCCTGATTCGGGGCGAGAGTCCCATTGTGCTAAGCACTGTATACACATAATGTAAAACAAATTAAAAAATAGCCCCTGGCCCCAAGAGCTTACATTCTACAAAGTGATCCAGTATCGAGCATTGTATTCAAATATAAAGTACAGTAGCTGAATATTTCTACTAAAATGATTGCAGTGAAATAGTTAGTACTGTTTACACATAAAGTATTAAATTTCAGTCTTAATTCCCTATATGAGATGAATGAGAACAGTTCATACTTTCCCCAGCGCTATTGTTTCCAGCAGGCTGCACACTCAGACAATTTGTATTTCATTCACATTTTAAAGATTATATTTGCAACAAGGGCAAGGCACTTAATTTTTTAAAGAAATGAAAACGGTTTCTGGAGCATAGTTATGTGGCAGCCTGAAAACAAAGGCAATTATGCAGCAATTTGCATGGTTGCATAATCTCTCACTACATGGGACTCATTCCGAGATGTGTGGGGCTTCATTGACATACCCAACATCTTATTGTGTGACAGTGGTAAAATTGGGAATAGAACCCAGAGTCCAGTGACTCCCAGTTTTGTCTAAACCACTGGACTATGCTGCCTCTCTGTCATCCTTTTGGTTCTGGGCTACTGTCTAACTTCACAATTCCCGTACACAGTAGCCGCAGTTACAGTCCATCACAGTTCTGATTTCTTGGCTAAGAGTGCAGAAAGCTTCCTAATTAGTCTGTGTGGCCAATTGCTAGGATATGCTAGTGTAGCCTGCAGCACCAGTCTGCAGTTTTGATCATGAATCTGAGTAATAATGGACTATGATCTGACTTTTTTTTGAGACTTGCTATACTGGGACACTGCATTGCTAAAATGTTCCCTCTTTTGAAATTTACACCCTGCTTGTTTAGTACATGATTTGTACAGAGGTTGATGTGATTGGTTGAGTGCCTCAGGCAATAACTGCTCCTTAAATGGGAGCTTGTTCATTCTCAGATTGCTGGGTGTTTAAACTTTATATCGGCCTACGCCCACATGTCTTTTCATCATGGCTAGTAAGGAATAAATAGCAGCTACAAAGGAGGTGTGGTTTGGAATTGTGTTGGGTAGAAATACTACAAGGTAATTAGTTTTATTTTATTTATTTATTTATATATAAACTCAAACTGTCAAAACATGACAATGTGGCTTGTTTTAGTACAGCTGGCTTAATATTAAGCTGCATAAGTTTCAAAATATATTTTTTCATCAACTTGTTCTCAGAAACCCTTATACATGGTGTCACAGAGGAGGATCCAGATTCATGAGAGTAGCTTGGTTAACTTCAGACTGTCCCTCAGTGCATATTGTACACATTTTTGGTTACTGCATCTGTTTAAGGGATAGATGAGGTCCTGGCCTTTAGGTCCAGTTTCCCCCACCTGCCTTTGGGCAAGTCGTCACTTGTATTTGTTTTTCTTCAGGATTTGATATTTTCTCTTAAAGTTGCTGTTAACTTACTGTAGGTGATCATAGCTTGTCCTCATTTTAGAAAGAGAATGATTTTATTCAGTCCTGTATGAATCTCACCTCTCGAAGAAATTGAGGGTAACATTTTTGTGGAAGGTGCAAATCAATGAAAGATTTTTTTTTTTCAAATGTGTTTTCTTATGGACTTCATAAATAGCCAGATAATGTGCCTACCAATAGCATTTTTTGTGTGTAGTAGAACAACTAGCGGCTTTATAATGTTGCTTTTGTAAGAGCTGGTAATAGCAAAAAGTAATCATTTTACTCTTTCTTTGTTTAGATAAATTTAATACCTATGTGACCTTGAAAGTGCAAAATGTGAAGAGTACAACAGTTGCAGTGCGAGGGGACCAGCCCTGCTGGGAACAAGACTTCATGTTGTAAGTACAGTCCTGTACAACAACTAGATGTGCATAGAAAGATCAACCCTTAAAAAGAAATACCATGACCAACAGTTACTTATACAAACCATTGTTTTAAGATTCTTTTACTGTTGTAAAATCAAGTACATAAGTCAGGAAATGTCAAAAATGTAGGTTGCCAGTGAAATCTGCCTCACTGTATGTATGTGTAATCAGTAATTTTTATTGTATAGTAGGGTTGCCAACCCTCCAGGATTGGCCTGGAGTCTCCCGGAATCGGGATCAATCTCCTGGTGACTATTGAAAGCAATCCCGGAGATTTTAATAGGATATTTTAAGAAAATGACATTACGTCATGTTGGGGGGGGGGGGGGAAATCTCCCAGAATAGTTTCAGTCAGAGTTGGCAACCCTACTGTATAGACTCCTGCTTCATTCATTATACAGGGTGGATGATGCACAGTGAATGAGAGAGGTGGCTCATGAGAAGATCTTCAATCTATGAAAAGGTGGTGAAACCTCTGCTGTAGGGATAGAGTGCTCACTGTGCCTTGGTAGGACCAATCCAGGGATTGACATTCTCTAGAGACACCAGATGGACTGGATTCCTGCTCTTGGGTCCTGTGCTTCCAAACTGAGCCAGGCAGAACCTCTTTTATAGCTTTCAAAGATTTTTGACCCTTTGAGGCATCTGTAGGTAAGTCTTGTTTGGAGATCAGCTGCCATTGTATTAGTGCCTTTTAGCATGTTCTACTTCAGCTCCTTTCTTACTGCTTCCTGCAATTTGGATTGACAGATCCTTTGCTGTTAAAGCCAGATATAGTTCTTCACCACGGAGGGCTTTGATTTTTTCTTGGATGGCTGCTTGTTGGTTTGTCCTGTTCTCCAAGTTCCCCAGTGTCCTACTACATAGCCATTTGGCTGAAGCTGTCAAGTTTCCAATACCCCTTAGAGATGATGAAGGCTTCTGGCTGCTGTGGTTCATGTGCAATGATGACCTTAGTTGAGAGGGGTGTCTTTGGCCTCAGTTCTTCATTTGGGCATTGATGTTCGCATGTAACTGCGTATTGACAAGCCTTGAAATTCCTTGACTGGGACTGTTCGCCAGCATGCTGTGTTTTGATGGCTTTTAGGGTTAATCTGAAGAGTTGAATTTCCTTTGAAGTTTTGACACTGGTCATTTTTAATGGCATTGAGTAGGTCTACATCAGCCCCTTTTGGTAATGGAAATTTTCTGTTGGTTTACTGACATTGTAATAAAGCTGGACTCCCAAGCTAACTTAGTCCACTTTGCTTTGAAGTGTTGTAAACCAGGTTTTGATTGTGGGATAAAAATACTATAAAGGGATCTGTGAAAATTGAACTGTTTGCAAGAAATACAGATAAATAACATTGGTTTCTTTTTGGTTTTGGTTGAAACATACAATACGTTTTCATAAAAACCTCAAAAAACATGAGAAAATCCTATTTGTGGGTGGTTTTTTGTTTTTTTGTGTTTTTTTTTTAATTAAAGAAAAATCTTTGTGTGTAACCCTTCTGCCAGGTGGAGTCAACAGCAAGAAGGGCTGGGTTTGATCTCTAGGGAAGGGGTTCTCAAACTGGGGGGTCGGGACCCCTCTGGGGGTCATGAGGTTATTACCTGGGGGGGTTGCGAGCTGTCAGCCTCCACCTCAAACCCCACTTTTCCTCCAGCATTTATAATGGTGTTAAATATATAAAAAAATGTTTTTAATTTATAAGGGGGGGTCACACTCAGAGGCTAGCTATGTGAAAGGGGTCACCAGTACAAAAGTTTGAGAACCACTGCTCTAGGGGTTCCTCCTAACAGTACAAAACAGAACCCACTTGAGCCCCCACCCAGTAAACTGGGAAACCTTAATATCACCCCTGGGTGCCCCTAAGAGGCAATGCTTCCCCACTTGCAAGCATTGAGTCTGTGCACAAGCGAACTTTTAATAAATGGGGAAGGGAACCCAGCATTAATTTGGGGAAATACCCAATCACTTTTTCTAAAGCACATGACCATAAAGAAACCTGACCCTGCCGTGCGTTGGGCAGTGTCCTTTGCCTCAGTTTCCCACCTTAGGGTGAGAGGATCCAACTAATGAATGTCCCATTAACACATCATTCCCCTTTCCTTCTGCTGCACCCTGCTCACAGTTGGCTCTGCTTGGTTAGTGCCGACCCAGAGTTCAGAGGTGCATTCACGGGGTTCACCTCCCACCCTGGGGTGGAGGAGGGTGTTGAGCAATGCCTCTGCAACAGGCTCACAGCTGCTCCTGTTTCTCTGTTGCTGCTCCTCTCTGCTGCTGCTGCTTCTCTGTCACCGCTGCTTGTTGCTCCCGCGATGTCATGTTCTGAGTTTCTTCCACTTAACTCAGGTCTTAGTAATTTCAACAGATAGTGGGGAACCTCACATCCAGTGCAGTCTGTGTTGTCTTTCACTGTCCCCACTCAAGGTCTCAGGCTTAGCTCCTAGCTCAGCAGCAATGTCAGCTCTAGGAATCACCAGACGAAAACAAGGACTCTCAATTGAGTTCAGTCAGCTCTGTCATTAAACGGAGAGGGACAGATCAAATGGCATCTAGGACTCTTTGGGCAACGTGTACACCACCAGGTCAGAACACCTGTCCTCACCCACTCTCTTCTTCACTGGGATTTGACATCCCTACTCCCTGCTTAGCAAGTGAGGTTCAGTTTAGGATGACCCCAATCAGTGCATGCTAAGTACAGTTCTGCTGCCCTTTACTCATACAGTGAGGATAACAATATTTCGTTATCCCTGCATTCAAATACTGAAGTGATTTGTAACCCACAGCCAAAATTGATCACTTTGGCAAAGCAGCTCCTTCTGCTGCACACCTAGGCGGAGTTGGCGTGTCTATGTAAACGGTCTGCTCCTGAAGTCTTTCCCCCCCGGGTCATCACTACATGTCAGGGAAAAGCCCATTCAGAACCTGCTTATATCTGCAGTAACACAACTAGATCTGCAGTTCTTGAGAGAATCACACATTTGTGCTGCCCAACTGTCCACCCACTGGAGTAACATAGCTATAGTCTAGTTACGACTACTACGAAGCCTGTTTTATGTTCTTTGTGTAGCATTTTGTATTATTTATTTAGGTAGACGTAGAAGTGTACGTAGCATTTTACAGACACAATCACAGGCTGCTTTCCCAAGGAGCTCACAGTTTAGGATCCCAGCCTTTTGACTAGATCTGGGTGGGCAGATTCTTATTGACTTCAGTGCACAGAACCAGTTGCTGGATCAGGACCAAAGTACGACATTGTATAGGGAGAAGCTAAACGCCAGAGAAGTGTTGTTAGGATATAGATACTTAAGCCTATTTGCAAAGGCCTATACTTTAAGAATTTAGGTGTATTTTTATTACTTAGCTGGTTATAGAGGTATAAAAGAAAAAATTTAAATTACTGTTTGCCGATGTAAGGGCCTTTTTTTACTGTGACAGTTTGAGGCCCTGTTTTTGGCTAAGCAGCAGAGGCAGCATAAAAAAATAAGCCCCCTAACAAGTGTGAGTGGGTTAAATGGTATCCACAGCATTTGGCCAGGAGGATATTTGTGTCAAGTGCACAAGCGTAATTGGTGGTATTTTGTGTATTTTTTTATATATACCTGGAGTTGGATCACTACTGGGTACCTAACTATGACTGGGTTTTTCACTGATTGATCAGTGGATCATTATTTTTAGAAGGGCTGAAAGTATTCTTCTTGTTCCTGCCCCTCTAGTTTGATTTCTAGGTCAGAGTTTATTAAGTTTATTAAAAAGCATTTTGAGTCTGGGAGTTATCTGTTCCTGGCACATGTGTTGTGGTCGACAGTGGAACATGATACAGCTGCTGGCTCCAAGGGATGAAAGCTAGTGGTGATAAATGCTTCTAATTTCATGTACACATGTCCATATTAACTATTTGGCAGCCATCACCATCGTATCTGAATGCCTCACAATGTCTAATATATTTATTCTTGCATATTCCCGGGAGGCAGGGCAGGGCTATCGTTCTCACTATACATTTGGGGAATAGAGGTGCAGACAGAATAAATGACTTGCCCAAAATTGATATCTGCTGTGATCTGCTCTGGAGGAGGCTGTGTTTCTGTGGTTGGTGAAATGATCCCTGTGTGTGGCCTGGATAGTGTATATCCGTGTGTAAAGGACGTTGGAATCCTAAACTCTCACACTAGAATGTAGTCTTCTGTAATTAAGCAAAGGGGTAAAACACCAGTGAAGAATGCATGAGGCACAGAGAGACTAAGGGTAGGTCTGCACAAGAAACTTTTTCCAGCATAACTCATTTAGGGCTGTGACTTTTCTTTTAAACAACATTGCTATGCTGGCAAAAGCCCTAGTGTAGAAGCAGTTATACTGGCAAAAAAGTACTTTTGTCAGTATAGCTTGTTTTTGCTTGCCAATCCCCAGCATAAGCACTCTTTTGTTGGTATGTGTGTCTACACTGGGAGGGTTCGCTGGTGTAGCTATACTGGCAAACCTTGTCTGGTGTACTCTAGGACTAAGCCATTTCTCTAAAGTCACACAGGAAGTCTGTGACAGGCAGGGAATTGAATCTGGGTCTTCAAGCTCCCATGCTAGTCCCCAACCACTGAACCATCCTTTTTTGGTATGTAAGCTGCCCCTGAAATCACAGTTGATACACTGCTTACTGTGGTAGAAAAAGTTTGCCGTCTTGACAGCACTTTATCTAATAATGCCATGATCGATGTTGTTCCTCTCTGGCTGTAAAACATGGACACTCTGTAGCAGGCAATTGGAGCATTTTCACATGTGCTGTCGCTCTCTCATCTCTAACATCAGGTGGTCAGACAGGATACCAAATGTTGAAGTCCTGGACCCAGTGCTGTATGACTAGCATTGAATCCCTAATCCTACAGGTGCAGCTTTGCTGGGCTGGTCACCTTGTACATATGGATGATATGTGACTTCCCAAAGCCATATTTTATGGACAGTTGAAAACAGATAAAGCCCTGTGCAGCTACAAAATTTATATCCGCAGATATAAATCAGATATCCGCGGAGCTGCAGGGCTCTTCCGGGAACCGCAATGGTGGAAGCAGCAGCATGTCAGGCCACCGCTCAGAGGAGCCAGTACCCTGCGTGGGCAGCTCCTCTGGCATGGCTATACCGCCTCCAGCTCTGCCCACTGGGGCACGCACCAGGCTCACCAGGGTGATTTAAGGGGCACACACCTTCATTTTGGATGAATGTTTTCACCCAGTGGCAATCTCATCTTCTTTACTTATGACAGCCATCAGAGCTGCTCTCCCTTGCAGCCAGGAGCACAGACAGGCTGCACTAAGGTTGCTATGCCACTCCCAATTAGTTGCTAGGGAACATAAAAGCAGAATGCTAGCGAAGGCTGAACAACATCACCATGTTGCTCACAGCTTCACCCAGGCAATGGGACAGTGGTCCTGATGTTGCTCTGTCACTAAAACATTCCACATGGCACAAAGTATGGGTTGCAGTACGTATCCACTGTATATTACGCTGGTCCAAGAGAAATAAATTTTATGTTCATATTGCTATTTACCAACCCAGGTTCTCTAATTTTGTACTCTTTTATGAAGCTGGATAAGGTGTATTGTAGCTTCTTTCCCCCAAGGAAAGGCTCCCTTAACAGCAAAGTGTACCACATTGACCTGTCCAAAAAGGTATTCTAAAATAGCAGAACAAATCAAAGGTGCTTCCTTGGCTGATAAAACTAGTTAGTGTGTGTAGTATATTTTGTAGCTCTAAAATGCCTTGTAAAAGGTAGCAGTTCAGCTTCTGGCAGAGTTATATGTGGGATATTTGAGATTTGCTTTTTTTCCAGACAGAGCATTTCCACTTTTGTCTTTGGAAGCATTTTCTAGTTTGGAAGTAGCTTTTAAACTGCTGGACATCAGACAAAGCAAAAACTGCTTTCTCTTTGCAAATATGAATGTTGGTTACTTTCTTTCTAGCCCTGAAACAGCATTAAAGCTTTAGATTTTAAGTCAGAAAGAAAAATAACTTTGATGTGAAATAATGTTTCTTGGTTTGTCTGTTCTCTGGTTTGAAATTATTCTTCCTCTAACCAGTAGATGGAGAAAGGGAGACACAGTTGAAGCCATCAAAGCAGTTCATTTGGCTGAAATTCCTCCCTAAGATGGTTCACTGACTAGTGCCTCATAGAATTTTGAACAGAAGTTGGTTGGGGTTTTGCACTTGATTTCTTGATCTGTACGTTGAAGCTAAGTAGAGCGCTTTGTTTGGGATTCAATTATCCAGGTTGGGACAAGTACCAAGATACTTGCAACAAGCCGATCATTTGTATGACAGCACTGACAGAGCAAGAAGTTACAGGAAACCATTTGTGTATGTGTAAGCACTCAGTTTTAAAAAATACCGCCTATACCTCACTCAAATGCTAGTCTGAACACTGCTGAACTCAAAGCCTGCCTGTCCTGGGTCAAGAACCTTAGCTGTGGAACTGGAAGGGAAAGTTGGATATTAACAGGTGTCCACTTACTTTGCTGCAGGCATAGGGTTTACTTTTGTTTCAACAGTATTTTTGTTTTTGTAGCATATTTCCATGTGAGACTGTCTCAGAGGACCCTGAAGTTTGCGGTCTCCAGTTGTACAATTATTGATCTGTATCTGGGTGATGAATAAGTCAGTGAATAATTCACAAGACTCTTTAGCCTGGTGGCCATGTAGGGACAATTAACTATTTATAAGCCTTCCAAATTCCTTTGACAAACATTAAGTGTGGATGCACTCTGCCTAGCAAAAGGATTCATGTAGCAGTGCATCATTCCCATGAAATCTGATCTCAAAAGAACTGCAGCTGTACAAAAATGCTCTGAAGATGAGCCCTTCAGAGAGCTCGTATTCCAAAAGGTGGTCCCTGACTCAGATTGTAAGCCTTCCTTGCTGTTCACAAAAAGCAAAGTGCATCTGATTTTTTTCCTTCTGTGCTGGGAAGCCTAGAATAGGGCAATATTCCACAAAGCATTCCTGAGTTGCTGCTTACCTTACAGGAATGGCAAGTATGACCCCTATAGGCATAATGTGTTGGTAGAGGACACAAAAGTGGTCGTTGGATTTAGGGGCTAGTGTTTAACTTTCTCTCAAGTGGGCATGCCAGAGAGTGGTCTAAACAAGTTACCTATGTTGGGATGATACATCAGGAAGAGATGTACTGATGAGAGATGCTCCCTTTACCCATGGGGCAGGGAGGAAGTTCTTCCTATCTATACTCCTGGTAGCAAAGGTCTTGACCAAGCTCAGCATAGGAAGGTTACATGTCCCTACTAGACCCCTACTGGCTGAGAATCGCATGACTGTTGCCTTTGTTAGGGATGGGAGTGGCTGATCCTTTCACACTGAGAGGGGGACCACAGAGAACCAGCCCAGGAATACAGAGAACCAAGTCACCTCTCTGTATTCCAGCCCAGGATCCCACTCCATGTGTCATGTCGTGTTTCCATATAGCTGTGTCAAGTCCACCAGATGGATAGATGACTGCATTTGGAAAAAGGCTGTAGTCTAATGTGAAAAGGTGCATATAAGTAATTTCCTTCAAGAGCTATAACAGACCCACCTAATACTTTTAAATTACTGTAGCTTAATTGAGGTTATTTATTCCCTTGTGTGCGAATAGTTGTCATTTAAAGTCAAAAGCTGAGTTTACAACTACCTTCTAGTTTTCTCTTAAATGTTGCTTTTTTTCTTCCTTGCAGTGAGATCAGTCGGCTGGACCTGGGCCTGATTGTTGAAGTATGGAACAAAGGGCTGATCTGGGACACTATGGTCGGGACGGTGTGGATTGCACTTAAGGCCATCCGGCAGTCTGATGAGGTTAGCTAGCACATAACACTAATGGCAAAGTGCATTGTCAAGGTTAATATGCCTCTAATCGAGCCACATGGCGCACATACTTACTGTATGTAAGTTACTGGTGCTTCTGAGAAGCTTGGGGAAGTGTGTGGAAGGGGCCCTGTATTTTTGGATCACAGAGGCCACTACTAGTAAGCCAAACAAAATTGAATCTACTGTACATGCTTCTGAGGTCTCAGTTCTACAAATGTAAAAAGAGATCTAATTTTGTGAAGAATGTATAGCTTTGATAGCTCACATATAGACCTCTCAGAAACTGATTTGTTAGAATTGTAACACTCATGGGAACAATTGTAAAAATATTACTGCATAGCATGCTAACAGCTGAAATCTCTCTGTATTCAAAATAGGGACTGTTATGGGCCACCTTGTAACAAACACTCTGACCTTCACCTGGTGGCATGAGGACTTTTCCTTTGGAGTTACACTTAATGTTAGAGGATACCTGCAGATTCCCTCAATAAAGCCACAAAACATTGTTTTCTATGAGTAGTGTTGGTTGCGAAGTAACAGGGATTTCCTAACTTCTGAAATTTTTCTGTTAGCTACTCAAGTCACAAGTTCTGAAAGCAGGTCTAAACTTACACTGGGCTCGGAGCTATGTGGACACTATTTAAAAGATAGAGATTTTACAGAGCTGAATATTATAAAGCCAGGAGATGGTAATTAACTTTGGCAATAGGAGAAAATAGGCAAAAGGAGGTAGGGGGAACCCAGCCCCCACGAATTTGTTTGTGCTAAATTGTCTTAGGAGCCCCAGTTCTCCTCAGTGATTGTTATTGAATACTCTATGCAAAATTCTCATCCGATGTGAGTAGGTTTGCTGCAGTTATATTTTAAATTCTCTCTTCCTTATCTTGGTATAAGCATTTAAATGATCCCGCAGAATTTGTGCAGCCAAAGCTCCAGGGGAAGTAGTCAGCAGTGGGATATGGCAAACAGAAAACTCGGTTAACTTTTAGAAGTAGACTAGCAGGGTATATTGCTAATCTTATTAATCCTTTTGGGTTGTTCCTGGGCTCCNTCAAACCATTCCTTCCATAAACTTATCAAGCTTAATCTTAAAGCCGGAGAGGTCTTTCGCCCCCACTATTTCCCTCGGTAGGCCGTTCCAGTATTTCACTCCTCTGACGGTTAGAAACCTTCGCCTAATTTCAAGCCTAAATGTCCAATGGAATTCATTATATAAGGATGACTGCCAGGATAAAGGATTGTCAGACCCAGGGACTTGAATTCATGGCTTTTAATTTATAGGAAGGACCTGGAGAGTGGTCTACGCTGGAGGCAGAGGTCGTAATGAATCATGATGAGATCTGTGGGACTAAAAAGCCAACTCCTCATAAAATTTTGCTGGATACAAGATTTGAGTTACCTTTTGGTGAGTTGTATTTTGGTGGCTTAACTGGAATGCTACAATCTGGGATAACATTTCAATGGAGTTCTGTTTATATCGTCATTGTTTATATAACAATATATTAGAACATAGAACATGTGTAGTGCTCTGAGCCTAACTGCAGATGAAATTTCATATGACAGCTTCCTTGTTAAATCTTTTGTTACCTTGATGCTCAACATAAATAAGAGGGATTTGAAGGTTTCTTTGTGCCATGAATCTTTAGCCTAGCGTGAGCTGAAACACCTAAAACAACTGCTAGCTTTAGGAGTGTGACACAAGACGCTTCATTTTGAATCAGGGAGCACGTTTCAAACCACTTACCTGACAGTTTATTCATTCTAAATGGTGCAATAAATTGGAGAGCTGTGCAATTTATTTAATGAAGTGCAAGTGCCATCTACAGCTGCCTGTTCATAAATAAAGTTGGATGTTTGTTTTGTTTGTATCCTAGCTTAATATCATCTACCCAACATCACAGGAATAACAAACTTTTATAGGAGCAGTTTTTCAGCTGTATAGATGCATCTGGTTAAAAACTACAGAAGGTTCAAAATCAGCTAATTTAGAGCAAAAGCATCAGTCATAAAGAAGTTACAGTATATCTACAGAGAAAAGCTAGATTAGAAAAGATTTAGATATTTTAGTGGTCTGTATACACATAGGACTGCGCTACTTCCTCCCCAACCCATAATGGGCTGTTGGGAATGCTAAAGGCATAGGGACAACCTTAGCTCTTGCTTCCTTGGTTATCTGATTGAACTTGCTAAGCTTTTTAAACTTGTTCATCAGTATAAGGTGACCTCTTATTTTGTTTGACTCCTTCGCATGAGCTCTCTTCTGGGCTGAGTAGCACTGCACCATGAGCCTGCAGATTGGTTATAGATTGTTTGTGCACTATCTTTGGCACTTGGACAACCATCCTCAGAATTGGCCATCCTGCTGTAGAGCCAAGTTAAGCAGTATTCATCTTACGTACCCCTTCCTATGGTGTAAGCAGGACTCAGGATTTGGCCTTGAGGCTCTAAGATCTGTGTCAAGATTTAATATTCTGAAAGCCTTACTGAGTGTGATTTTTGTGCGTGCAGATGATAGCTGAATGATGAGGCAGATCAGAATGAACATAATATTTTATAAATATAATAGACATTCCTTTCTGACTTAGTAGACCAGCATGAGAGGCTGCCCTGTACTTTAAATGGTCTTGTCTTTGCCATATGTAGGGATCTGGTCTGGAAGGTCATTACCCTCTCATTATGAAAACTCCTCCTGAACACCCATCATGTTACATTGACTATAGAAAACTAGCCACTGACAGGCTGGTTTGATTTAAATAATCAATTTTAATCAAGGTTTATATCGGCAAGCAGGAATACTTGATTTAAATAATCAATTTTAATTGTTTTGCAATAGCCTTTATACTATATTTGTTTTTGCTAAACCGGATACACTGTATGTATACACCGTTATTTAAGCTGTTATAAAGCTCAATTTACATTTATTCTGAGGCTTAATTTTTACTTTTTTATTTTAGAAAATGTTGAAAAATGTTTTAATTACTAGGTTAATTTTTTACTTATGATTAGTGTCAAGCTCTATTTGGGAATTTGAATGCAATTAAAGAAGTAAAAAAACCTCTGAGCATTTTAGTTTTTTTAATTAGTTAAATAAAATTACCTTATGCTGGACACATAAGAAATTTTTTTTATCAAAGCATGTTTTGCATTTAAAACTGATTTTATTAAATGAAGTAAATATTTATAGTTAGTGAATTGAACTGATTTTCTTGTCATCATGTCCTTCAAGATTCTAGAATTAGCAGAGCTCATCCTTTCACACCTAGATTTTATTCAGACTGGAAGAGAAAAAAAGGTACTTCAAATGCTGGTCCCTATGTGTATTCCACTGTGGGTACACATGTGCTCTGTGCACCCAGAGTTGGAGAATTTTGACAGCACTGTCTGTTGGTCCATTCATGTGCCCTTGCTTTTCTCATCCCTCAACCAAGGAGATAGAGGGCGGAGCGGACTGACCGCCTCTCCAGTTCCTTCTTCCTACTTCATGACCTCGGTCAGAACCTCTGTCCCAGGGAATTTCCTACCCCTTTCCCCCTGTACTGCATTATGGGTTCTGAACTAAGCCCAGGATTCAGGGTTTCAGAATTTGTGGTTCTTGCTCATGCTTCTTCTATGTTGGCGACAACCAACGCCACCTGTACTGCGTCAGGGAAGCCCTTGTTGCAGCATGGTGCAGTATCCTCATTCGTGCCCGTGAGGGGTGGGAACTTTGTCTTAAGTACTTAGTGGAGAAAGCTATGAGGCTGCAGTCAGACCCTGGCTGTACATGGGTCTGGATCAGCAAGGAGTGTGCCTCCTGCTGTGAGGTCTGACATAGGAGCGAGGGAGTCTACTCCCAAAGATTCCCCCATCGGGGTCTTGTCAGAAAGGCAGGGAGCATTCACAAACACAAGAGCAAATCCTCCTCTAAGTCCACTTCAGAGAAGTCGGATTCAGCCCTGCCTAAGTTGAGCAAGTCTTCCCACTCAGGCCATGAGAGCTTAGAACATCCTAAACTTCAGGGTCATGATTTGAAAGCCCACAAATCCTGGTGTCCGTCAGTACCAGACTTTGCTCCAGTGACAATGGTACTTCGGTGCCTAGTAACCCTAACCACTGAGAACCAAGGGCACCGACAAAGGGCAACCATTGAAGCCTCAACCACCGATGGTATCTGCTCTACCTTTCCCAACTGTGGCACAAACTGTAACAGCTGCACCAGCTCTGCTGGTTCAAATGGACAGGTCCCCTTGTACTCCAGGGAGAGCAGTCTTATGCTTCACCTGATGTTTATTCTGTCCTAGATCCCCAGTCTCTATCATCATCAGATCCTTTCCTCAGAAGGGAGGTCCTGACTCCACCAGGAGATGCAGCTTATGGGAGGAGTCTGTCCCCCATTCCATCGTCCAGCCATGGTTTCCCTCCAGCAGAATTGCTGGTACTGCTGATGGATTCAGAATTGGCATTTTCTTTCTCTGGGGACTTGAAACCACACGAGGAACTGATATCTTCTCCCTTGAGGCATCCCTTCCTGGACTAGTCTGGAACCAACCGCCACTTCAGCACCTGCCTCAGAGCCTTTGGTACCCCACGCTGTGCGGTACTACGCTTCGACAACCACCCTTCGACCCATCTTACTGGCCATACTAAGGACTGTGGGGTCAGTACCACCCTGCAGAGTTAACATGATCCGCTAGGGAGTTAGTCCATCCTCCCCTGCGAGAGGACAGCCAAAGCTTCCTTCTGTACCCATGGAAGAGGAAGATTATGAACTGGATCTGGTGGTTCCCCCAGTACTAACCAGATGGTCCTCATAATCTCCAGATGAAGCAGTCGCTCCAATATCCCCCTGCCCCTCCCCAGTGACCACACACAGTTGCAGGAACAGTTACATAGTTAGTATCCCCAGTGTAAACTCCTGAACATCCTACGGTTCTCTAGATCCATCTAGATAGCTCTTCCTTTTAAAGGAGGCATTCTGGAACCAGCTAGAACAGTTTGATATACCCCAGCCACTTGCACTCCTACCACTAAGAGGGCAGAAAAAGACTATTTTGTCCCAGCCAAAGGGAATTTCTTTTCTTATTCTGCTCCTAACTCTTTGCTTGTCTAGGCTGCAATGGAGAGATCTAGACAGAAACACCCTTAGATCTACCCTGGCTGGCAAAGAGGTAAACGCATAGATTTATTGGGAAGGAAGGTCTTCTCTTCCTCTAACCTTCAGTTCAGAATAGCCAATTATCAAGAACTGTTGGCTAAGTATGGTTACCTGAACTATTTCAAATTCACATATTATATAACAAGATAGAGCTCAATTCCAGGCTATTGTTTAGGAGAGCAAGTTGTTTACCAGGACTGCTTTTCAATCAGCGGTAGATGCAACAGATACATCTTCATGATCAATGGCAACTGCCATTGTGACGTGCCGTGAATTATGGCTTCACACTTTGTGGCTTCCCAGAGGGGTCCAGAACACTGCAGAGGACCTGTCCTTCAGTGGAAGGCATCATTTTAACCAAAAGACAGATGTGTTCTTACACACTCTAAAGAACTCCAGGGCCACCCTCTGCTCCCTGGGAATATATATACCTGCCCCAAAGAGAGAACTCCACAGACAATCATATCAGCCTAGACCGTTGGCTCAACAGTTTTACCACGAATGTCCTTATGAGCCACCCTGTAAAAAGCAAAGCATTCAGAAGACCCATTTCCCTGCACTTTCTGTGACAGCATCATCCAACCCAATCTAACCAATATTTTTGATGGGTGTTTGAGAGCTGCAAGTCAATGATGCTGCCATCTGCTGATTCCCACACATCCTTTGGGGGTCATCTAGCAATCTTTTCTCACAACTGGAGTGCAGTAATGGACAAGTGGGTGTTAATCATCATCCATTCTGGTTATGCAATTGAATTTACCGTCTGACCTCCTCCAAAGCCCCCATCCCCTGCCCATTTTCAGGGGCCTTTCTCATGAGGAGATTCTCAAACAAGAAATAGTTCCAACTACAGCTTGGAGCAATGGAGTTGGGTACCTCTTCAGCACCGAGAAAAGGGTTTTTACTCAACATACTTCTTAGTATCCAAAAAGAAGAGTGCTGGAGATCCATCTTCGATTTCCGCCATCTCAACCATTTTATTTGCAAGCAGAAATTTTGCATGGTCACACTTGAATCTATAGTCCCATGCTTGGAAAAGGGCATGTGATTTACAGCTCTTGATATGAAGGACATGTACTTTCATGTGGACGTTCACCCCGCTCACAGATGTTGTTTCAGATGCATGGTGCGCCCTGATCATTTTCAATACAGAGTGCTCCCGTTTGGCCTTGCTACTTCCCCAGGGTCTTTACCAAGATTTTTTCAGTAGTAGCAGCCCATATCAAGTGTTCTGGCTTTGCAGTCTTCTTTATCTCAATGACTGGCTTATCACTGCCAAGACACATCAAGAAGCCTATGAGTCAACATCAGTAATGCTTCAGCTTCTTTCTTTCCTAGGGGTCAGCGCAAACTCAGTCTGTGTCCTCACTCCAACACAGACTTCATTGGAGTGTCCCTCAATTCAGTCATCGCAAGGGCTTATCTGCTGATGGGCAGGGTCCAAGTGATGAATAACCTCATAGATCAGGTCATGAACAACCCACAAACATCAAAAAGAATTTCTTGGTCCATGTTACTTCATGCTTTCGCCAGACACCATCTTCATTGCCTGCAGGCGTGGCTTCCAACAGTCTACTCCCCAAACAGTTCATCATCATGTATGCTTTGAGCAGGGGGTTGGACTAGATGACCTCCTGAGGTCCCTTCCAACCCTGATATTCTATGATCATCTTCCCCTCCTTCTCCTTCTCCTCCTCCTACTACTGTGGTGGAAGAATCCCCATCAAGTATGTGTAGGCATTGCCTTCTTTTTCTCCCTCACCAGACAAAATGATTGTTACAGATGCCTCCCTCTTAAGCTGGGGAGCTCACATGGACAGTGCAGGGTACTTGTGCATCCTGGCCTCTTGGGATGTCCATCAACATTCTGGAGTTGCGGGCAGTCCAAGATGCTTGCAAAGATTTTCTCCCACGTGAGTAGACCGACAGTGCTTCCAAAATTCTCCAACCCTACGTGCATGGAAAGCATGAATGCCCACAATGGAATACAAATAGGGACCATACATCTTGAAGAACCTTCAGTTACTATAAGGTGAGTAACTTTCTCTTTCTTGTCTTTTAACTTTGAATGTCCTAATCACTAAACTGAACTAGTTACATAAACTCTGCACCTGCAGAAGAGGCTACTGTTGTCAAAAGCAGAAATAGCACTTCGACAAATTGATTCTTAAGTAGTGGCATGGCTAGTGGTTTCTACCAGTTTGACTTTAAAACTTTGGCAGCAAACATGTAATGCATAATGATTAATGCATAATCATTTAATTTAAATGATAATAGATCAGAGTAAGTTTAGGCCTTAACACAAGGTGTCATGATTCATAGGTCAGAAGGGACCGCTGTGATCATCTAGTTCAGAGGTGGGCAAACTACGGCCCACGAGCCGGATCCGGCCCATCAGGGCTTTGGATCTGGGCTGCGGGACTGCCACCCCCGTGACACCGCGGGCCCTGTGCCGCTGCTGGAAGCCGACGGCACCACGTCCTTGTGGCCCCTTGGTGAGGGGGGGGCAGAGGGCTCCGTGCACTGCCCTCACCTCCAGGTACTGCCCCCCGCAGCTCCCATTGGCCAGGAATGGGGAACCACGTCCAATGGGAGCTTCGGGGGAGGTACCAGCAGGGGAGGACAGTATGCAGAGCCCTCTGCACCCTCCTCCCCCAGGGGCCGCAGGGACGTGGTGCTGGCTGCTTCCGGGAGCGGCGTGACGGGGGGCCAGGGCAAGCAGGGAGCCTGTCTTAGCCCCGCTGCACACTGATGCCACCCCAGAGCCACTCCAGGTAAGCGGTGCCGGGCCGGAGCCTGCACCCTGAAGCTCTCCTGCACCCCAACCCCCTGCCCTGAGCCCCCTCCCGCACTCCTCACCCCCTCCTGTGCCCCAACCCCCCTGCCCTGAGCCCCCTCGTGCACCCCGCACTCCTCCTGTGCCCCACCCCCCTGCCCTGAGCCCCCTCCCGCACTCCTCACCCCCTCCTGCACCCCACCCCCTTCTCTGAGCCCCCTCGTGCACCCCGCACTCCTCCTGTGCCCCAACCCCCTGCCCTGAGCCCCTTTCTGCACACCACACCCCCTCCCACACCCCGCACTCCCTCCCGCACCCCAGCCCTACATTCATGGCCCTGCATGCAATTTCCACACCCAGATGTGGCCCTCGGGCCAAAAAGTTTGCCCACCCCTGATCTGGTCTGACCTCCTGTAGAGCACAGGCTAGAGAAGTTCTTGAAAGTAATTCCTAGAGCAGATCCAATTTTGATTTAAAAATGGTCAGTGATGGAGAATCCACCACAATTTTAACTTTAAATAACTTTATTTAAAAAAATAAACCTGTAATTATTTTAAATAAAATCCAATTTAATTAAAAAAATTGGTTTTTATACACCATTGAAGTCATTGACATAATTCAACTCTTTATCCTATGAGTGAACTGCTCATTTACGTGGAGTAAAGGGATGGATTTGGGGGTCTTGTATTTGTCTTCATCGTGATCACTTTGCTTGCATATTGCATCACTTCTCCATGCATTAGACTGTGATCTCTTTCTCTGTGCTGGCAAAGTGTCTACTGCAATATAGATAATAAATCACCTTAAACTTTATGGGATATGTTAGTTTTCTTCTATATTACTAATGAAGCAAGACTATGTACTGAAACTTGCTCATTCTGCATTGCAGAAATTCTACCCTCATCTTGTATGAGTGTAAAGTTAAAATCCCTCATGTAAAGTGCTGATTTCTTTTTACAGCCAGTAAAGTAGTCGTCTTAAAGGCCTTTATATAGTAGAGTAGACTTCTGTGTTGGATAAATGCAAAATCCCTTACGTCTTAAATGTGATTTCCCCACCCCCAATTCCTATATTCTCTTCAAGAATTGAAAGCAGCACATTGCTTTTCTTGCTATTCTTTAAAAACACATTGCCCAGTATATGAGCATAACATAAATATCTGAGGAGCAGGGTTTATAACAGAAAAGTGAGGATGTTAAGTGAATTACAATTCTCTTTTGACTTTAAAAATGTGTAAAACCCCGAACAGTTAGAAGATCCCTTTTAAGTCTGTTCACGTTTTAAAAAGTGAAATACTTGTTCCTTCATTTAACCTGCCAACTCCTGAGTTCAGAGACCCTCTGAACCACTTGATGTCGGCAAGCAGCTACAGCAGCACTCTGTGCTCTTTTAAGTGGTGGTGGTTCAGTCAGCTGTTGCAGGGTAATAATCAGTGTAGGGTTTGTCAAGTACATTACCTGAAAATCCATTCTCTGTCAGTTCTTATTTCATTTGCTTGTATTTCTTCCAAGAATGCTTATATCATAGTTAAGTTTTAGAGAAAACATGTGGAGACACAAATTAAATTTACAATACAAAATTAATGACTCCCCTTGTAAAATTCTTGTAAGTAATGTATTTCTTTATCATGTTGTGGTAAGGATTTCTGTCCGTTCCAGCTGAGGAATAAGGAGAGACAGACACAGCTAATCAAGCAAAGAGCCCCGGTAGGGGCGATCCGTTTATTTCAATTGCAATTGGGTTCAAGCTCATAGGTTAGCAAGAACAAAGAAAACACTTATACCAAAGGATTACATACAGTTGACTATTATAATCTATCTCTCTATGATTGGCCAAAATCTGCTATCATTACCATACATAATTAGCAAGTTACATACATCTGCCCCTCTGGTGACCCCTTATTGTTCATTTACGTGCCCCCTCCCCTTGTTATTTTGCAAACTAAGTGGTTAGTTATCTACAGGATACAGGCATAAGGGAGTTCTACTGTCCATAGGTTTGGATTTAGGCTACATTTCCTCTCGAAGGAACTTCCTGAGTTAAGACAACCCATAGCTGACCCTGTGTGTACGTGACAAATTTTGCCCCCTGGCAGTTAAGTAGAATAATTTTATATCAATGTTGAAATCCAGCCATACATTCTGAGTGCATGAGGTGAACCTCTTGTTAAATGTTTCCTTGGTTCAAACTTGAAACATTAACTTTCTGTGAAACTGCAGGATTTTTGAGCATCAACTTTAGTGGTTTCAAGGTTTCTGTTTCCCGAGTAACCCTCTGCCTATCAGAGTAAACAGCACTACTGTTTTTCTGAGCTTAGGTTTCCCCCCATCAATGTAGTTAGGCCTGCCACAGGAGATACTGAAAATGGCTGAAAAGGCAAAAATAGCAAGGGATGGGAGGCGGGGGTGAGGGAGAGATCTCCCCTTGTGGGAGCAAAGAATATAACGGCTTTGAGAAGAGACAATATTCCTAAATATCTTCTGGGAATGTGCATCTCATTTTGTTCCCCAGGTGAAGATCTCCCAAATACAATAAAATGGATAAGAATGGAGTGGTGTGTGTGTGTGTGTGTGTGTGTGAGAGCATTTTGCTTGCTTAAGTACAATGTGGTAAATTTGAGCAAAGCCCTTAGTTAGCAGCTTTCCAAAAATAGAAGATGGAGTCTGCTCTACTTTTGTTGGACAATGCACTTTCTTCCTTTTCTATTCCTTCTTCTTTATTCCCCATTAGTTACTTTAGGCAGACAATGCACATTTGCACCGAAGGAGTATGACTCTGTTCTCTGTATCATGTCTGGGTCACCCATTTGCTGTTACGGAAATGTTTTTTCTTGAAGACTTTGCAGAACCCCAGAAGTCTTTAACAAGCAAAAGATGTGTTGTTGTTTTTTCTTGCTGCTAGACTTAAGGTATTCTCCTTGGCTTTCACCTCCGCCATCTTGAGAAGGCTTTTAGGGTTCATTGCCCTACATCCTGGATAAAAACTTTTGCTCATGGTCCAGCTGCTAATAGTCTCTGTACTTCAGTTTGTCTACCATGTAGATGAAGCAACAGTTCTGTGCTTCTGTCTGTTCAAACAGACACTCTCTGCTCTTTTTTTCCCCTTTAGTCTTTTCTTTCAGGCGTCTGTCTGTGGGTTGGTCTGCTAGCCCATTGCTGTAGTTGCCTAGCAATAGCTCATGGCTTACAGAGATTCCAAGGGTTCGCTGTCCTTAAGAGTGAGATTTACAACCCCAAAGAGTGAGATTCAAGGCTGAGTGAGACTTTTCAGGTGCTGTGTTAGGTCATTGCTTAAGTCAGGGACTCTCATCTTTAGCCCTTGGCAACATCCAACAGTCCAGGTTTTTAATCAAACCAGCACTTAATAGTTTTAAAATGTGCACTGCTTAATATTGCATATGAAACACTTAAATGTCCTAATTCATACTAAAGTCTAAGGCATGTTAGAATTCTATATGCAATGCAAACCAATGGATTTTAAGAAAAACAACTATTTGCTGGTTGGAACAAAAACCTGGATGGTGGAGATCTCTGAGGACCAGAATTGTTATTACCTGAGTAGGCACACAGTCAGGGGACAAAACGAGTAATATTAAAAATACCAAAAACCTGTTTTTATAGAAACTGAACAAAAAAGAAAACTCTTTTGTCAATACAACAGTGTGTTTATTTTGCATATCACCATGTCATATTAATGATCCATTTTACAGTACAAATATTTGGTTTGCATATTGTTGCTCATTTACTGTAAACTAAAATAAAATCGGATTCCATTCAGGTAACATCGATTGCCCCAGAACAGCCAGTTTATGGCCTGCAAAGGAAAACGGGGGGTGATTTTATTAGTTTGTAGATTCTTACCTACACCCTGATGTGCCATGAATGAAAATGTGCTCTCTAGAAGGGGTAGTTAGAGGAATTGTTCTTCTGGGGTTAAGGGGAGAGAACTTGGGAGAAGAGGCCTTTGACCACATCATATTGTGTTTCCAAGTGTGTAGCTGGTTCATGATTTTTTTTAGTGACTCATATTTATTATAATAGTATAAACAGTCAGATTTTGCGTCCTTCATTTCTGCTTTGTGGGTGTGTTGTGTTTGGTTAGGTAGCGATAAACTAGAATGTTTTCATACAGAGACCTGGAACTAAATTACTATTTAAAACTTATTTTACATTTGATGCTAATAGAGGACATTTCAGTGAATTTCAAAATGAAGGCTGTCTTTGTGATGCGCTTTAAAAAAAATCCTGTTTTCTTGGAATGTCATCACTGTTTTAAGTGTTCCTGTTAAATACAAATTTATTTAAAAAAATAACTTGCTGGATAACTAATTTGATGTGAATGACTGATGCCTTTGCTGTTGCTATAGATATCCCTGAGGAGGAAGCCAGATATTGGACCAAAAAACTAGAACAGATAAACTCTTTGGGAGATCGTGGTGAGGTGAGTAAACCTCACTTGAAACAGGCGAACACTATAATTAAAGTAGGGTTCTGATCCAAAATGCTCCAGATTGTACTGTAGTGCTATGCAGAATTTCCATGACAGTTAAGTTTAGGTCATTACTACAGTTTTCCTTCATTCACAAGTTTTTCACTGAGCTGTTCACATTCCCTTGTGTGCAGTGTTAATGCCAGCTAGAATAAGGGCTTGGCTACACTTGCAAATTAGAGCGCATTAAAGCAGCTCCAGGCGCCCTAACTCATGACCCGTCCACACTGGCAAGGCACTTAGAGCGCCTGGACTCTGCAGCTGGAGCGCTCCTGGTAATCCACCTCCACGAGAAGCATAGAGCTCGCTGCGCCCTGGCTGAAACGCCCCAGCGTCAGTGTGAACGCGCTGTTGCATTACTACGCTTTGATCGGCCTCTGGAAACGTCCCATAATCTCCTTAAGTCAAGTGGCCACTCTTGTCATTGTTTTGGAATCGGCTGTAGGAATGTGGATATGCACTTTCAAAGCTCTGTTTCTGACAGCCGGCATGCTTATCCGCTCCAGGACAAAGCAAGCCATTAGTGTGGAATGCTGCTGTTGTGAGTGTGTGTGTGAGAGAGAGAGGGGCCGGGGGGAGGGGCGTCTGCTGCTGTCTGAACTTAAAAGACAGCATGCTGACATGCTCTCAGCCCCCCAAAAACCCACTCTCCCCCCACATACACACAACACACTCCCTGTCACACTCCCCCCCACCTCCCCCATTTGAAAAGCACGTTGCAACCACTTGCATGCTGGGATAGCTACCACAATGCACTGCTCTCTGTGGCGTTGCAAGAGCTGCTAATGTGGCCACGCCAGTCACTTGAATCTGACAGTGTGAACACACTGCAGCGCTTTCCCTACTGCGCTCTCCGAGGGCTGGTTTAACTCTCAGCGTTCTACATCTGCAAGTGTAGCCATGCTCTAAGAGAGGCTGCAGCATGTGAAAATTGAGGGGAAATTGATTTTTGCATGATACTTAGATTCAAAACAAGTGTAAAACTCTGGCTCTGCTAGCCAGCAGGATGAGGCAGTTAGGAGAGCAGTGCTGCCCCAGGCTATGTTCGTTATCTAAAACCAAAAAAGGAACACATCATTTTCTTAGCTCTTTATGCAAAATATACACCAAGGACACTTGTCTTATCGAAGGTGATATTCATCTGGTTGATGGACTTAATTTCTTGCCTTTAAGGAACTTGTTAACTCCAACAAGGGCAGGTGTAAACAGTGTTAACCAAAAGTGTAATACAGGTCTGTCTCATCTTACGCTGGGGTTACGTTCTGCGGTCAGCGCGTAAAGCGAAAACCGCGTGTAGTCAAAATTACATTGAGTGTAATGGGCAGAATTGCCCGCACTACAGGAACAGTATTTAAATTATTTTTCTCTTTTTTTGTTTTTTTTCTTGTTTTTGACGACCGCGTAAAGCTGGAATCGCACATGTTAAATGCGCCTAAGATGCGACAGACCTGTACGTGTTTCTCTACTTACCAAGAGAGTATTGCTAAAAGGCCCTGTTGGTGATAGATATAGGGTGTCGAAGTTCGGGGGAAATTTATTGTACCCTTAACTTAGCCTTCCTCCGTTAAGTATGTCAGTGGATTCATGGTGGAGATTGAGAATACTCAGGCCGAAGTTAAGTCTTGTCTTGAACTGTTTAACCTAGTCTCACAGTTGGGTTTAGGTGGATGAAAAATAGCTTGCGTGTAGATTCTTCTGGCTTCAGGGAGCATTTCCAGTAATAGCTCTAGGGCTTCTTGGTATCTGTGAACCTAGTGAAAAAGCAAGTCATGTGAACTTATAACTTTTCAGTAATTCTGCTGCAGTACATCCCTCCTCCTGGGCTGAAAGCTATGAGTTTTAGCAGGGGAATTCTAGTGCCAGACATGCAGTGGAACATAGGTGCCCTCTAGTGATTCATCAAATTCTCAGTAGATGAAGAAGTTTGCATGAATTGTGATGCAATCCCCAGTTCTTTTAGATGCCTTGTCTGCTCATCCAGCCTGTTCTTTCTTGCTGTGCTAACCTATTCAGCTTCATGCTAGTCAGTGGAAAGTACGTCCCTGTGTTTACTTCCTCATTTATTGTGAAATAGCCCCGCTGGTGGTCCGTGTAAGACATTGATTGACGAATCAATATTTCAAAAACTTGCAGCTTCCACTGACTTTGGAGCCCTTTTTCCCAGCTCTTGGCTGGTGAGGGTTGTGTTCTTGACTTTTTGTCTGATAGGATTAGAAATTATTCTACTTATCTTCTGTCTCTCGCCTCAGACAGACACTGGATTATTTTTGAATTATTGGTCCACAGTGGGAGGAGGCGGCCAAAATAATATCATAAACATATCTCCAGGGAGCACCTTTAATGCTGTAGCAGACCTTTTTGGAATAAGCCAAAATTGGTTAAATGGAATCTCTGTGTACTCCAGTGTAGTGTTAAATAAGATGTAAAATCCTTCATGTTGTTGGATGTTTCCAGACTATGCTGAAAGAGTGTTCTGGGTATTGCACTACTAATGAGCACATTAATTATCTAGCTCTTTCCCAGTTCCCACATCCAGCACTGTCACAGCATTCAAACATGGGTACCTCAAATTCATTTTTAGGCATCTAATATATAAATTGCTGTATTCTCAGGCTCCTGAGCGCGCACATATTCCACTGAAATCACTGCTCAGCAGCTCTGAAAGTTAGACATTATTATTTTAGGTGACTAAATATGGATTTAGGTGCCTAATTTGAGGCCCCTAAGTCTGAAATTTTTTGTCTTGAGCTTTTAAAGTAGATAACTTTCCCCAAGCCTTGTGTGCAGCCATTAACAGATATTTTGGCATGGGATAGTGCCAGTTTTTACTTTTCTGGGAGCATGTTCTGTATTTGAATATTAAGGAAAATATTTTGTACTTTAACACCTTCCACTCCCCGGCCCCACCCCCCACGCCAATATACTCTCAGAGCGTAAGCTTGTTACGTTCTGGAAATCCTGTTTCATAAGGTTACTTGCAATCTATCATCTGTCTGCGCTCTCTCTTTTGTCTTCCCTTAGTATTCATTTTCAGAAGAAGTCCAGAAGAAACCATTGCCCACTGCTGCCTCCCAGTGTTGTAAGTATGACTTTATTTTCTCTCTCAACACTATGTTCTCTTAAATAACCATAGGGTGAAAGGGCATTAGTTTAACATAGGCTGGTATATCTGGGCAAAGTTCTCTAGTTAGAGCTGCAGTTAGGAAATGGCAGCCTGCCTTGCAGAAGGTTACATCTAGGTCTGATGTCAAACTAGCCATTTTTATGGTCAGGAAGAATTCTCTTAAATATAGGCTTCTGCCATAAAGAACCCTATGAATGATCTTAACCGTACAAGATTAATAGTGAAATCTGAAACTCTGCCTTTAACCTATCCTTGTTTTACCTATGTAATAGGCACATAAGGTTTATGAGATCATCCAAAATGTTCAGATCTCTGTAGTAATTATGGATAATGGGAGAGTTGGATGGAATATATTTCAGTATTCACTCTGAGGTTTTTTTTTCCTGTCAGATCATTAACATGATTTTTAAGAATATTTTATGGTAGTCTTATGACTTTTTTTAATGGTGTATTTTTTTGAGAAGGAGAATATTTGGAGGCTGAAATCATGTCAGTGCACCTGTTAAAATGTAGCAACATTTTGTGTATTATTCCTAATATTGCATTTATTCTCAGCATATTCTTTAAAACAGTGAGATGAAAAAAATATTCATTAATGTTAGTTGTTTCTGCTTTAACTCACTATTTTGGATCTGTTTCCTTTTTGGTACTTATGAAAATGTGAATGGGGGAAGAGTTTAGCACATGTTGTATACTGATTGTTTTGCAAAATTATATTTTTAGTTTGCAGCAGGGAGGGGATATCTAATGCTATTGTAAGGTGAAAGCAAAGTTGATGCATCCTTCAATGGCTTGACTGCTTTTGGAAGCGTAACAGGGACAGGAGGGAATGCTCAGGCAATATTCTCTATAACTATACACTCCCCTTCGTCCTCAGCGTAACTCTTTGGTGAAGTACAGGTCAGAGTTCAGTCTTTTCAGGAATTTTCAAAAAGCATTACACAGCGTTAAACTTCAGGGCTATTGTATGTAAAACCCTGATAAATGGATGGTAATAGACCCCAGTCAATTTCAAAGGGAGAGCACTATATGCTTTCTCAGTAAATCAGACAGTGCACACAGAACACATTTTAAATAGTATAAAATATTGTAAGTAGTGTTCGAAATACTATGAATCAATTTTAAACAAAAGCTATTTGACAGCAAACTTCTGGTGTCCCTTGTACAGACTTACACCTTTTGTTTCTGTTACAAACATTCAAATATAAGGTTTCAGCATAACGTTCTCTATACTTCAACACAGCACGTCCCCTCTGATCTTTTTTCAGAGGTCATTTTTCAGCCTTTCTGGCATGAATGTAGTATGTAGTGTGTTTCACCTGGACTCTGCAGAGCTTGAGAAATGGCAGGTCTCAGTCCTTCCAAGAAGTCTGTAGTCTGTATCCAGAGTGGTGCAGGGGTTGGGATCAGCATATAAAATATCCATTTCCTGGAGCTTGTTATAGGGCATCATCTCTCCAGAAGCCCAGCTAAATCAGGCAAGAATTCACAAACCTTCAACTCACTAAGTGCTGCCCCAGTCTCTCCCTCTAAGTGAGATACAGTCCCAGTTAGAGCAGTTAGCTGATAGCTCAATGGAAGTTCCACAGGCTCTGTAGCCTCTAGGGGTAACAAATGCTCCCCTGACAGCTTTCCCTGTAGGTCCATAAAACATACCACAGTGATAGGTCCATCAATGGCTGTTAGCCAAGGTAGTCGGGGACAACCCCATGCTCTGGGTGTCCCTAAACCTCTGACTGCCAGAAGCTGGGACTGGATGACGCGATGGATCACTCGATAATTGTGCTGTTCTGTTCATTTCCTCTGAAGCACCTGGCATTGACCACTGTTGGAAGACAGCATACTGGGCTAGATGGGCCATTGGTCTGACCCAGCATGGCCTTTCTTATGCTCTTATGATCAAACATTATCTTAATGGAGGGCTTCCCTGGTAAATAAAGCTGGAAGAGCACTAACCCGTACCCAGAGTGGTACAGAGATTGGGACCCAGCCCATGCAGCAGACACATCTTTTGGTCTTGCTTTGATCAGTCACTCAATCCATAGAGCTGTCTTTAACTCCTGTATTTATAACCTTCCCCCCGCCCCCATTGCACTTTGGTTACCTCAGCGCTCCAAGGGTGACTTGGGTGTCACCTGCCAGGTGGATTGCCCACAGTGAAAACTTTATATAATACAGCATCAAAATAGCTATGGAGCATGTCCGGTAACTGCCGCACCCTGTTCTGGAAGTTTCTGGGACTCTTTAGATGAGTTGCCCTGCCCTGCTCTGCTCTCTGCACATGTGCAGATACTCAGGGCTGGTCCACACTAGGGGCAGGGATCGAACTAAGATACTTCGACTTCAGCTACGCTATTCGAAGTATCTTAGTTCGAATTTGGCCCTGCAGGAGTACCGGAGTTCGAAGTAGCGCGTTCGGGGATCGATTTATCGCGTCCAGACAAGACGCGATAATTCGATCCCCGATAGTTCGATGGCTACCCGCCGATTTCGGCGGGTAGTGTAGACGTAGCCTCAGAATATCTAGCTAAGATCCTAGTCTCCTCCCCTGGAGCAGTAAAGTGAAATGCTGCAGTATCATGTGGGTTACAGAAGCAACATAATAAAATTCATGCTCTGTAATTCAAACAAGTCTGCTATCCTCTGTTAAAATCCTGTAAGACTAGGGTATTACACTCTACAGGTTGTTTATCCAATAGGCTGATTATGGGATCGCTACAAAGCTGTTAACATTAGTAAAGGTTAATTACTGTTTACCTTTTTTGGGACAGGAGAATTATCTGTGTGTGGTTTAATCATTTTGTCTGTAATATCTTCAGAGATTTTGAACATTTAACCAGTTAAAACATTCAGGTTTTCCTGGTCAGTTCTAGCTGAAAGCCCTACCAGAGAGTGTATCGAGCATCCCAACAGTGGTATCTAAAATAATTCCAAGTGCAGCTTTAAAAATTAAACAAATACTGTAGGTATTAAAGCAGGAAAATAATCCTTCAAATGGATCCACATACGGAAAAGGACAATTATCGTATAAAATTTAAAACCAACAAACTGAATTGAAAAAAACTAAAATATTTAAGTTGGGATGACTTCGCTACCAGGCTCCAAACTTCAAAGGATCAAAAAAAAAAAGCAGTACCAATGTAAAGTGGCTGAGGAATAAATGTTCTTCCAGATCATTAAAATGACTTTCGTGGCTGCCTGCAGTAGCAGTACAGAAGATTCTCTGCAGTTGTGAAAGGCTCATGTGAATGATCTTTTCCAAATCTCATGATGTGTGGGTGAATCAGGAGGAATTTTCCTGTATCAGATAGCTGCACCTGTTTCCACAGCACATCATTTTTAAATCTTAAAGCTCACATGACAAGCATCGTCTGCTGTGTATAAAGCTTTCATTTTATGTAAATCAAGGTTGTAAAAATTAAAACTACAATTGTTATTTCTAGACCTCTTGCTAGTAGCCTCAATCTTGCTAGAAAGCAATCTTATTTATGAAACAGATAACGTGAAGGTCTGATGTCGGATCACAAATCAATTTTCATCTTCTTTAAAGAGAAAAATAAATTTATCAAACATTACACATGCTATGTAACTCTTCTTTGTGGAACAATGACATTTTGTAGCCTTCCAGCCAAATGGAAAACCTAGGAGGAAACAGATCTGTTAGCAGTCTCCAAAGTATTAGACAATAGATCTTGCATGAGTGGTTAATTTGATTTGACCCTGGGCATGAAAATGGAGTCATTAGAAATGTATACAGTAAGTGCGATCTATTAAATCTTTTTGAACTCCCAGTAAATTCTTTATAGCACACCCCTATCTACTCTTTGTCTATTGCCTTCAGTGGGGGCTGTGAGTGCTCAGTATCTCTGAAAATCAGGCTACTTACATACCTAAATATGTAAGTAGTCCTCACCAAGTTCTGAAACCGTTGGCCTTGTAGCTCTTATTTGTACATAGTAAATCTGTGGTTGTGCTGTTCCGAAGAGCACAGTGGGAGTCATGAGTGCTCGTACAGCTTCTGCACTGCCAGTATATAACTCAGTACTTCGCGCCAAAAAAAATTTTTTTTTTAAGAACCTTTAAGCGTTTAAATCTTAAAAGAAAAAAGTCTAGGACAGACCGGTTGTAATTCCATAGTGAAGACTGAGTTGAGTTTTCCTTGTCAAACAGGGATTCAATCTCTTTATCTATGAAATAATATAGCCTATCCTACCTAAAAGTATAGCACTTTGAGTATAGAAGGAATATTCTTAGAATTTACAAATGCATCTGCTAATTTTGTTAAAAAAAATCAATTTTTAAAAAAGCCCAAGAAATTTAGCACTCATCAGACTTATCCTAAATGAGCTCAATAATGAAATAAGAGATTTCCCAAGCTTCCCATAGGAATTACCAGATGGGATCAGACCCAAGATCTATTTATTCAGTTCAATATCTTGTCTCTGACAAGGACCAGTACCAAATGCCTCAGAGGATGGTGCAAGAACCCCAGAGTAGGCAGATGTGGGTATGATCTGCCTCTGTGAAGGTCTCATCCTAACAGTTAAGAGAGTGTCTTAAAACCTGAAGTATCCATATTTTAAATCCAGATTGGATGCTTTTCTAAAAGAGCTGTTCTAGTTCAATCAAGAATTAATTCAGGGTAGTCCTATTGCCTGTGTTATGCGTGAGACCAGACTAGATCATCAGACTGGTCCCTTCTGGCTTTACAACGTGTGAATCATATAGATAAAGCTCACTGAAATCTCATAGGCTGCACTTGAAGAAATTAACCATTGTTGCATCTAATTATAATTATAGACTGGGCCAGCGATAGTTCAGGTCATTTTTAAACTGAGCTTTCAGAGGTTAACTCAAACAATCATGACACTTTCTCCAGCTAATTTGTATGTTGCAATTCTATTGGTTGAAATGAGTCAGTGGAGTGAGAGGTGGTGGTTATACACATCTCATTGGTAGATTACTTGACCCCTAACTGTTACTGTTTTGCATCGGCTGTGTGGCTGTTCACTGCTTTGTCAGTGTGGCGTTTCACTCCAATGGACTGGATTAGGTTCATTGAAGCAGGACTCCTGGTGAGGAAAAACCTCTCCGGGTGCATGAGCGATGGTTTATGGTTGACTCTCACATCCCTGGTCTTCTCCCATGCCTTCCTTATGGTGGCCATTTCTCCTCAGGGTGTAGCTTTCTAACATTGAGAGAGGGGGCATGAAGGGTGTGACGGGATCCCTGGGGTGCAACCTGGGACTGTAGAAGCGCTGTTCCCCCTTACCTCACCAATCTTGATTGTCTCTCACAATGCCTTACTGGTGACAAGCAGCAAACCCCTCCAGGTGCTGTTACCATTCAGTACAACCTCATGTGGAGCCCCACACCCAGCCAGATTGCATGAATGCTGCCAGAGCCACTCACGAATCACACAGAGAGAGGCACCAGCCAAATCTTCCCAGCCTTGTACCACAGGAATATACCGTCTTGCACTGCTCAAGACCCTTTCTTTAGCAATGCAAGTTTATTAATTGGTTCACCTCTTCATCAATGGAAAGTAGACATACACCAGCCTTTGTAAACTGAGCAGATTTACTAAGCACTTCAGTCAAACTCACTGGTAAGGATAAACATTAGAATAAGTTTATTGATGACAAAAGATGGATTTTAAGTGATTATAAGTGATAGGCAAAAGTCAGAGTGGTTACCAAAGGAAAATAAAAGATAAGCACAGAGTCTAAATTCTCAACTTTATTAGACTAGGCAACATCTGGACTAAGCAGTTTTTCTCACCCCACTGGATACTGCAGGTTGGTTACAGTCTTTCATACGCAGGCTCTCCCTGTTAGCCTGGGGACCTGTCTCCTCAGCTCCAGCTTTCTCGTTGCCTTCAGCATAGGTGGGGGGAAGAGACAGGACAAAACATGCGGTCTCTGTCCTCTATTTCATATCCTCATTCCATGTGCTTGGAGAACATAAGTCCTGGCATATCTGGTTGGCATTGCTGAGTCACCAGTCAAGGTTGAGCAGTTCCTCTGGTGTGGCCTTGTGCAAGTGAGTCACTGAATTGTAACTCCCGTGCTGGAGAATGGCTGTTGGTGGTGGCTTGACCCCCCCCCCCGGATTTTGGTTAGGTCCTTTGTTGTTTCTGGGCAGCTAATATCTGGTGATTCCCCAACTCACAGTATATTTTAGTGACAACCATACAGTATAATCTCATAACATCATATGCACTAATGATGTACATATTTAGATAGAATAATGGCTTTCAGCAGATCATAGCCTTTCCCGTGATACCTTACATGACATGCTTTATATGAAATATCACAATCATGTACAAATGATGACTATGGGGGTTAAAGGGTGCTCCACCTGAGGTACAGTGTGTCAAAATGGGGATCTATGATGAAGGAACGCAGCATATGGGAGAAAGGATCTGTGTTCGGCAGACTGTCACTATGCAAAGCAGGACCCTGGGTTGTGGGGGAGCGCAGCGTACATGCCAATGTCTCTGGCTTTCTAAAGGCTCTTTCTGCCGCAGGTGCCTTAATACCCACTCCCTTGGCAGGCTCTGGAGCCGCGGCAGCAGTTGTATGGGAAGATCTTTAAATCCAGATTGGATATCTTTCTAAAAGACATGCTGTAGCTCAGCCAGAAGTTACGGGATTGACGCAAGTAAGCACTTGCTGAAATTCTGTGCTGTGGAGGAGGGCCGGTGTTATGGAGAAGTATAATGTTCCCTTCTGGCCTTATTTATTAATCTCTACTGATGCCTTGGCTCCCTACCCCAAGTCCCTACTGGGTGCAAAGTCCTGGATGTCCCCAACACAAGACTCGCCTGACATAAACCTCTTCCCCCTCCAGGCCCTATTCACATCTTTGCCTCTGTCTTCAGCATAGCCACTGAATCTCCTCTCTCCTCACATGGGGTACTCTCCCGCTTGTCACCTCCTGTCCCCCCGTGCTCTGCACGCTTTTCTGCTCACCTTTCCTCCCCTCCCTCCCTCCCCCCACAACCGTAACTCTGCTCTGAAGTCATTCCAGGCAATGAGTATACAGTTATGATTAGGGCGTATTAGACCCAGATTTGATTAACTATTTTTAGAGGGTGCATTAATTTTTTTTTCTTTTTGGCATAACTATAGTGGAGAATTAAGGTCTTTTGGGTGCATAATATGTGCCTTTCCAGACCTTAATATGTTTGGATTTGTTTTTAATTTAACTTTAACTCTGAATTTCCTAATGCTTGTTTGTGTAAATAATCGCAGCACCCCCGTGATGTCTTTTACCAGTAATCTGGAGTTAAAATTGAAAGAGCAAATCAGTAAGTTACATGGCTTTTATTTTATGGAAAAACACTGTTTGAAATACACTAACTTGCATGGAATCTTTATTTGATTACTCAGTTTGTTGAATCGCTGAATGCCAGACTCATTTAGCGTTTTAGAAGGCAAGGATTTGTTCTTTATACATGCCCAAAATTGCTTCTAGCAATGTCAAATTCCATTATATTTCACTGCTGAGTCATTCCACCAGTGTTTACATGCTGTCCACTTCAAGTCAGTCACGATGCAAACTGAAAGAAGTGTTTGCATTTTTAGAAAACATATTTAGTTTTCTCTGCTGGCAAATCAGCAACTGCAAATATTGTCTGTAACCAGGGAGTTAATAAATCTAAAATAGACAGAAGTTTCTCAAGAGGGTTCTTATCAAGACAAGCTAATTGCTTCCAGATTGTTTGTTTGGTAAATTTGTCCCTTAATTCTTAGGAGTCAGAGGTCTCACTGACCATTATTCTGAGAATTCTTGTTCTTCCCTTCAATGTGCATTCTCCCTCCATGTTTGTGCTTCTGTCCCCTACCTGCAGTTAGACCCTGATGAAACCTCCTCTATTCTGGGTCACTGGTTCTCTGTCAGTCTTGTTTTGATTTTACCTAGTGCGTAGTGTCCCTGTCCACCCAGATCCTGTGTTTTCTGCTGTGCGCTCCCTTCAGAGATGGGTAGAATGGCTGACTGCTTGGCTGGGGTGATGAGGAATGATAACTTCCTTTGATTATCATTGCTACTGCAAGAGGAAACAAAGCCAGCCTGTCCCAGAAGATGACAGGTGGGAGGAGCAGGCAGAGAGGTCCAGGAGAGAGAGAGGAATGGATCTTGGCACCCTTTGGATCACCTCCGTTCTTTCTTCTCTGCCTTGTCTCCTTCTCCTCTCCCTCCACCCCCAGTACATCAGCAGCAAATCACTATTAAACACACTTTCCAGTTGTTGCTGTTTTTTGGTGATAATGGTTTTTCTGGTACTGCTTCTGTTTGGAGAAATCCAATAGCTCTGTAGGTGGCAGGAACTTGGATAAATGTTACACAGTGCTCATAGTTAAAATTATGGCAAAATATTTTGTATCATTTCCTTCTGATGACTGGAGTATAGAAATGTAGATACATTCTCCAAGGCTCAGTTCCAGCCCACATGAATTTGATTGTGGTGGTCTTTTTTTAAACATTTCAGAACAAGCAAGTACATTTTGCAAACAACAAAACCCACAACCATATTTATCTTCATATTGGGCAACGTTTTCAAAAGCTTCCAAGTTTCACCTTCAAAAGTGACAGGAGATGCTTCAGGAGCCCAATTCCTATTGGCTTTCCAAGGGACTTAGGAGCCCAAGTGTCTTGAGCCACTTTTGAAAATGGATGTTAAGCTTCTAAATTGCTTAAATGCTTCTGAACACTTTACCCATAGTGCATAAGAACATGTTCTTCTTTGAGTGGCCTCTTCTTATTTGCACTAGTGGAACTGGTGCTTCCTGGCATTGAGCTGTGCTGTCTTCTGGAGAGCAGTAGCCATTGGTGCCCCTCACCCCACCCTCTATCTCCTCACACAGGGTTCACAGTGTATAAAAGGGGGAGTGGCCCCCCACTGTCCCTCAGTTCCTTCTTGACTATTGGAGGTGCAGCAAATTTGGACATCGCACCAGATCCTTGATGCACATTTTGTTTGTTCTTCCTTTTCTTCTGCCTTTTCAGGGGTATTTTTGTGTTAGGTTGTTGGTTGTGTGACGGAGCAGGGAGCAGGGCAGATTTGACCTGGGAATGTTGCAGGGGAGTTACATTGGGGATGGGAAGGAAGCTACCTGAGCTGTAACCTGAGCCAGGAGGGGGGTGGGGAGCAGTGACACCTTTGGCCGGGAGACTGAACAAAGGAGAGGAGGAGCAGGGGGAGGGGTAGACCTGCTGGAGGGTTTTTGTTTTAGTCTGGAGTTTTGGGCTGGGTGGGGAAACGCAGGGAACCCCAAGCTGGGGGCTAAGTTCCCTAAACCTCCCAGAAGGACTTGATTGAGGGGATCTGGTGGTACCTACATGTTCTGCTTGGGGCTGTGTTCCTGTCATCTAATAAACCTTCCATTTTACTGGCTGGCTGAGAGTCACGGTGAATCCCAGGAAGAGGGGTGCAGAGCCCGGACTCCCCCACTCTCCGTGACAGGTTGGTACAAGTTTCTTTATTTAAAAGAACAAAGAAGAAATGGTACCTATCTGGCGCGTGTGTGTGTGTGAGAGCTGCCTCACCATGCTGAAGGGGAGTCTCCTTAAGACCCATCAACTTAGTTTGGTAATGTGTAAGTCCAGCATGGACTTTGGAGATCTGTTAGCCTAAGTGGCTCTGCTCCTGACTTACGTGGGATCCAGGTCTCTAGTCTTAACTGGCTGACTGAGCCCAGTGTCAAGGTTCTGGCACAGATTATACAGCACCAAAGTCCCTGGACCTTCTAGGACAGAGGTGGGCAAACTACGGCCCGTGGGCCACATCTGGCCCGTGGGACCGTCCTGCCCGGCCCCTGAGCTCTCGGCTGGGGAGACTAGTCCGCGCCCTCCCCTGCTGTCCCACCTCCCTCACAGCCTCAGCGCGCCGTGCCACCAGCACAGGAGGGGGCTGCACTGTGGGGGCAGGGGAGAGCAGGAAGGGAGGCTCACCTGCAGCCTCAGGGGAGCAGGCGGGCGGTGCAGGTGGCGGGAGCGTGGTGAATGCGGGCGGAGGACTCAAGAGGAGCACATTGCAGGAGGGGGTCGATAGGGTTTGGGGAGGCATAGCCTTCCCTACCTGGCCCCCCATACAGTTTTGGAACCCTGATGTGGCCCTCTGGCCAAAAAGTTTGCCCACCCCTGTTCTGGGATCACCTAATCTGACGTCGAGGTTCCAGACACTATCAACGCAGTCCTGAGATCCTGCTAGATTGACCTAATCTCATGCCGAGGTCCCATCGCTGTTGAAGTAGCACTGAGGTCTCTACATCCCTATTGTCAACCTAATCTGGTGTGGTGGTTCTAGCGCAGTCCACTACAGTGAACCAGGAGTGGTTTTGTATCCACTATAAGTGGCATGAAGGTTCTTGGAACCATCCAGGTTGACCTGGTCTAGTGCCTTGGGTGCAGCTCCATGAGTCTCTAGTGAATCACTTGATGAAATGGTCTGGTGGCCATTATGCACAACATTGTCTTCACAGCCATCTGGGTTCCCTGAGTCTGGTGCTAAAGTTTTGGCCCCATTGAATGGTGTACCACCTCCTTGAAGTGGTCCAGCACCAGCATAAGTGGTGTTAGGTCCCCAGATCCATCCAGGTCGACAGTCTAGTGCTTAAGGTTCTGGCACAATTGACGTGCAGGCCACTTGCCTGAAGTGGTTTTTTGCCCAGTGTAAACTTCACTACCATCCCTGTTTCCATTGGGTGCAATGCTAAGCACCAGTGACTGAGTCACTAGCTGAAGTGGTTCTGTACCTTGTCAGAGTGATTTGGGTTCCCAGCATCAGCAATACCCAGGCTCATAGGTTTGCCCAGATCAGCTGGGTCCAAGGCCAGTGCTGTTGATTCTCTGATGTGCCACTTAAAGGTGTGACACCTTACTCAAGTGTCCGCAGGGTTTGCTGAATTGTCAGTGTTGGCTGATTCCAGTGCTGAAGGTCCAGCACCCTTGATTTTCTGGCACCATCAATTCTATGTTAGTCAGTCTGTGGAACTCTTTGCCAGAGGATGTTGTGAAGGCCAAGACTATAACAAGATTCAAAAAAGAACTAGATAAGTTCATGGAGGATAGGTCCATCAATGGCTATTGGCCGGGATGGGCAGGGATGGTGTGCCTGTTTGCCAGAAGCTGGGAATGGGCGATGGGATGGATCACTTGGTGATTACCTGTTCTGTTCATTCCCTCTGGGGCACCTGGCATTGGCACTGCCATCAGACAGGATACTGGGCTAGATAGACCTTTGCTCTGACCCAGTCTGGCTGTTCTTATGCTCTGCAATTCAGTGCTGAGCATCCAGTACTGGAGGTCCAGGAGAATCACATGCCGTGGGTAACACGTGCTAATCAGGGAATTCCCTTATCTATAGTACGATTTCCACATGGTGATCTGGGATGTTCACCTTGCTCTCCAGCCTTTTCAGTATTTGTGTACTCTGTCAGAGATGAAAGCTACACAGCAGGGTTTTGAGTTGAGAGAGCTGTTTGTGTAACATACAAAACTTTCTCCTTGTGATCAAGACCAAATACCCATCTGCTGGGGGAAAAGTGTCCAGACAGATTCTTTGGACAGAGTTCTTGTATACCACCACAGATGTGCTTATTTTGGGGAAGTTCTGTGGCCTGTGTTATACAGGAGCCCAGACTAGATCAGTCATTCTTTCTGATCTTGGAATCTATGAATGTGGACTGAGACCTAAAATTCAGATGATCTGTTCAGCAAGGGGAGTAAATCCTGACTACTACTTGTTGTATCGAGGGCATCCGCCACTATCTACAGTTTTGCTGCAGTCAGACAAGACTCGGTGGTGTTGGTAGATTCCCCTTTCTTGGACTGGAGTCAGGAATTCCTCTATTTTTCCTGTTTTCCATCTGAGTCCATTGGTTCACGAGATCTGTCTGCGGGCAAGTGATGAAGCTAAGATGTCATCACTAACCCTAACTGGCTGCTAGCAGTTTTGTCTTCCAACATTTTTGCTCTGATGTTAGCTCTGTTCTCCTGTTCACTGGATGTTTGCCCTCAGGCAGGGGTAAAAGAGTAGATTTCAGCCTGAGTCTTCTCAGGGTTCATATTGCTGAAACATTTGATAAGAACTTACTTCAGAAGTCTAGTGGAACCTACTGAAAATCAGTAACTTTTGACCAAGTAAGCCTCTTGCTTCTAATCATAGAACTGGAAGGGTCCTTGAGAGATCATCTAGTCAGTCCTGCCTCAAGTGCAGGGGACTGAAGTATTATCTAGACCAGGGGTCTCAAACACGCGGCCCACGGGCCGCATGCGGCCCGCAGGGTTATTGTATGCGGCCCGCGAGCTCCTCACGGCCCCCCCGCCCTCCTCCAACGTTTACCTAGAGCGGCTGCCTGCCTGCACTACCCCCGCGCCGGGAATCGGCTGGAACCTGGGGAAGGAGGGGCGCGGAGGGTGTGTGGCTGTTGCTTCAGGCACCACCCCCAGCAGCTCCCATTGGCCGGGAATGGCCAATGGGAGCTGCTCGGGGCGGTGCCTGAAGTAACAGCCACACATACCCCTGCGCCTCTCCTTCCCCAGGTTCCAGCCGCTTTCCGGCGCGGCGGCAGGGCAGGCAGGGAGCCGCTCTAGGGAGCCTGCCCTGCCCCCGGTACGGGTTGGGCCGGAGCCCGCCCCCCGCACTCCTCCTGCACCCCGACCCCCTGCCCTGAACCCCCTCCACACCCCGCACCCCGACCCCCTGCCCGGAGCCCCCTGCTGCACCCTGCACCCCAACCCCCTGCCCTGAGCCCCCTGCTGCACCCCTCCTGCACCCGACCCCCTGCCCTGAGCCCCCTGCCGCACCCTGCACCCTGCCCCCCTCCTGCACCCCTCACCCCAACCCCCTGCCCTGAGCCCCCGCCACACCCCACACCCCTCCTTCGCCCCCTGGGGGCAGGGAGGGGGTAGAGTTGGGGTGGGGATTTTGGGGAAGGGGTTGGAATGGGGCAGGGGCGGGGCCTCATGGAAGGGGTGGAGTGGGGGCAGGGCCGAGGGCGGCGGGGGGGAGGTGTGAGTACAAGCGGCCCTCGGCCCAATGTACTAGTCCTCATGTGGCCCTCGTGGTCATTTGAGTTTGAGACCCCGATCTAGACCATTCCTGACAGGTGTTTGTCTAACCTGCTCTTAAAAACCTCCAATAATGGAGATTCCACAACCTCCCTAGGCAATTTATTCCAGTGCTTAACCACCCTGACAGTTAGGAAGTTTTTCCTAATGTCCAACCTAAATCTCCCTTGCTGCAATTTAAGCCCATTGCTTCTTGTCTTATCCTCAGAGGTTAAGGAGAACAATTTTTCTCCCTCCTCCTTGTAACAACCTTTTATATACTTGAAAACTGTTATCATTCCCTTCTGTCGTCTCTTCTCCAGACTAAACAAACCCAATTTTTTCAAACTTCCCTCATAGCTCATGTTTTCTAGGTCTTTAATAATTTTTGTTGCTCTTCTCTGGACTCTCCCCAGCTTTCCTGAAATGTGGTGCCCAGAACTGGACACACTACTCCAGTTGGGGACTAATCAGGACAGACCAGAGTGGAAGAATTACTTTTCCTGTCTTGCTTACAACACTCCTGCTAATACATCCCAGAATGATGTCTGCTTTTTTTTTTTTTTTTGGCAACAGTGTTACACTGTTGACTCATATTTAGCTTGTGATCCACTATGACCCCCAGATCCCTTTCCGCAGTACTCCTTCCTAAGCAGTCATTTCCCAGTTTGTATGTGTGCAACCGATTGTTCCTTCCTAAATGGAGTACTTTGCATTTTCCTTATTGAATTTCATCCTATTTATTTCAGGCCATTTGTCCAGTTTGTCTAGATCATTCTGAATTTTAATCCTATCCTCCAAAGCACTTGCAACCCCTCCCAGTTTGGTGGTATCCACAAACTTTATAAGTGTACTCTGTATGCCATTATATAAATCACTGATGAAGATATTGAACAGAACAGGACCCAGAACTGATGCTGCCATCCATACTGCTTGGATTTGATTTCAGCTTCCACCCTCTCATACTCAGGGCAACTGTCCTAACTCACCTGATAACTTAATTTTTGGGAAGGTTACTCTATGTAATGCTAAGGTTGCTTGAGATAATTGCTTTGTCTTGATGGCAGATCCAAAGGAAACTGGATTTTTTAGCAATGTGATTGATTGGTTTGAGTGCTACAGGGTAACTGTATTCATTAAGCTGCCCTGGGAGCATTCACTCCAGTGCAGGTGTCTCTCTTGCTTTGGTGTTGGAGTTTTTGTTTCACGAATCTCTTGGGGCCGTCTGATCTGCTATTGATCAGACTGTCATCTGTACCATACCTCTGTGGAAACAGCGTTCCTTATAACCATTTCTATAGACTAGGGACTCAGTGAGATACAGGCCAAATAACTAATCCTTATAAACTGTAGCCAAAATGGGAAATGTGATTTGGTTAGTGACCTCACCTCTTCCATTCTCAAGCCCTCTCAGCTTCCATTTTATATGAGTTACTATCCTGTCTGTATTTCCCCATTTATCTTTTATACCTTTTTTATGATATGGCAGGCATTAATTCACCTGGAGATATCAGAAGGTATCAGTTAATCCGAAGACAGTATCTGTTTCATGTCTTCATGCTGTGTTTTACGTACAGTTTGCAAATCTGATACTTGAAGCTCCATATGTGCCTAAAGCAAAAATTTGTCCCTCACTGAAGTCTGTTCTGGGAGAGCAAAATTCTGGTTACTTCTAATACTCCTGATTTGCAGTCTAGAGCTGATTCATGTTTTGGTGGCTTTGCTGCTCACCTTCTGAGGGGGGTGGTACTGCTCACTAATCTCTCGCAAGTGGAAATATACAGAGGCCACTCAAAGAAAAAGGTTACAAAACCAATAACTGTTCTTTGAGGGTGTTGCCTCTGCATATTCACACTTTCCCTGCCCACGTTCCCCAATTCTTCAGACACTCAGGTCAAGAACTCCAAAACTAGGGAAGGAATTGCAGGGTGTTTGAGGTCACCTCCCTTTGCATTCTTTCATTGCTCCAAGACGGAAGAGAGGGAGGGGCGAGTGGCCCCAATGGATACTGCTCTTCATGAGATTCCACAGCTAAGTGCCAGTCCGGCAGCTGTGAATTTGCAGAACTGAGGGGGACAAGGTGGGTGAGGCAATATCTTTTACTGGACCAACTTCTGTTGGTGCGAGAGACCATCTTTTGAGCTGCGCAGAGCTCTGAAATGCTGAAGAAGAGATCTGTGTAGCTCAAAAGCTTGTCTCGCACCAACAGAAGTTGGTCCAGTAAAATATACTACCTCACCCACCTTGTCTCTCTCATCTTTGGACCATCATGGCTACAACTACACTGCAAACAATATGCAGAAGTGACACTCTTGAAGAGCACAGATACTTACCAGTAATCTCACTTGTTAATGTTCTTTCTAAACAGAAAATAAATCTTACCAGACTCAGAGGGTTAAACTGTATCCAAACACTGTTACGTAGGCCACAACTTGCTGATGATTTTATTTATAAAGAGATCATAAAAGCAAATAGTACACTGGGAAATAATGTAATGTACTACAGTGGTTGGAAGATGGCATCATTGTTGCAGAATGACTATAGGGGCATGCTAGGAAGCTCAGAGCTCTTTCAAAATCTCTCTCTCGCTTGAATAGGCACCTATGTGGTTGAAGAAAATGAATCGTGTGTTCGTAAAACTGCAGATGGATGCCTTATTTACGTGGATGACTAGTGTCCACAGACCCCAGTAGGCACTGTAAAAACACCGAGGAAGATGCCTCCTATCCAAAAGAGTATTTTATCTACCTTAAGGCAAGACACATGTATTAGTTTATTAAGCAATAGGAGGAAGTGTGGGGTAGAAAGACAAAATTACAATAACAAAACAAACCATGAGGTTATTCAGATAAGTAATCTTGATGATAAAAAGGCTTCTTTGGTGGTGGTGGAATTTTTAATATATGTTATGACTGTCTGTGGGCTCTATCAGCTTTTTAGGTATTGAAAGAGAACTGGTAAGTCCACTCACCACTTTGCACCTGCCTGACTTGTTTAGTTCTTAAAGAGGAAATCCAAAGCTCTGTAGAAAATCTCTTAACATTTGTTTGATATCCCTAATAGTTGACAGTTTAGCCTGCGTAGATTTAAATAACTGAAATTGTTTTAATACAATTGTTTAAAAATCTGTTGGTCGTTCATTTAAATGGCAAACACATCAAAGTTCTGAGTTTACTAAGCAAAAGTTGGATGGCAGGAGAGAGATCACTTGATCATTACGTGTTAGGTTCACTCCCTCTGGGGCACCTGGCATTGGCCACTGTTGCTAGACAGGATGCTGGGCTGGATGGACCTTTGGTCTGACCGAGTATGGCCGTTCTTATGTTCTTAAGTTGTTTACCTTACAGCCACCAAAGATACTGCAGAGAGCAGTGGGCTAGGTAGCTGTGATCTTATGAGCAGTTGTACAGCATACACAGAACTCTGGACCTGGCTCTTAGCATCTGAGTAAAGGCAGAACACTGATTCAGAGTTTTGCTACCAAAATGCGTGCTTGTAAAAGTTTGCATGTGTAAGGTGACTAGTTAAAAACTAGTAACAGGTTTATTCTACACCTTTGCATTGACTTTTAAGAGTGCAGCTCAGCAAGCTGGACATCATGAAAGCATTAAATACTGTACTGAAAAATTGTACATGGATGGATTTGCTGGCATCTCACTTGCTACTGAGTTGCAAGGGAGGCCAGACCCGCCACATCACTGCTGACACTCCCGATTTATTCTATCAGTTTAAAAGCTTTGTACGCTTTATTTTGCTTTTACAAACCCTTCTGGGGTATATACAGTGCCCTGAAAAGCAAATGCCCATAGTCACCAGTCTGTAAACAAACTATAGGCTACAACTTGTTCTTCCAAACTATTCTGTAAATAGCACAGTGGTAAAAATCATGACCTGTTCATGGATAGATCATGAATAGAAAAAATGGTTAAATTTATGACTAATTCACTTTGAGTTAATAATTTGCCAAGAGTTAGTCACAACTGCCTCTCTTGATTCTTTCTGCTGGGACAGTTTGGTTTTCAGATGGCATGTCAGTCTTAGTGTATTAAACACATTAATACTAATCTTTTGGTATCAGCAATAAAGGTAACAATGAGTTTGAGTTTTTACTACAGCAATGGAATGTAATTTGTTTTCTTAAACTTAATATGATTTAAACTGGTAATGAAATTACCACTAAAGCTATGCATGGAAGCTAAAAGCATAGTTCTTGGAGTAATGAATTTTGCCCTGGAAGTCTGTTAAGATTGAAAACCAAAATACAAGGCTACCAAATTTCACTGAGAGTAGCAGTTCTACAATTGTAGAATTGATGTTGTGAAGGCCAAGACTATAACAGGGTTAAAAAAAGAACTAGATAAATTCATGGAGGACAGGTCCATCAATGGCTACTAGCCAGGATGGGCAGGGATGGTGACCGGAGCCTCTGTTTGCCAGAAGCTGGGAACGGACGACAGGGGATGGATCACTTGATGATTCCCTGTTCTGTTCATTCCCTCTGGGGCACCTGGCATTGGCCACTGTCGGCAGACAGGATACTGGGCTAGATGGACCTTTGGTTTGACCCAGTATGGCCATTCTTATGTTCTTATATTTGTCATCACAGTTTTTGTATATAAAGGCTAACAGACTGTAATATTTAACGATCTACTGTATTCCAAAATTGTGTCCTCCAGAAGGAAAGAAATGTATAAAACAAACAAGTGGGTTTATTTATGATTGCATCTGTAAGCCAAATAAAATCCTGTGTGCCTTGGTAATTGAACGGGTAGTCCTGTAATTGAAAAGACAGATGGCAGCTCTGTTTGATGTTAGTGCTATGCTATGAACACAACTGGCATCCTGTTGTCATGGAGAAAATTAACCAGTGCTCTTCTGCTAATTTCTGTTTGTGCACAGATATTAGGGGAGTTGCATTGGTTTGTAATAATTTAAGGGAAGTGCCTGCTAATCTGGCAATAACTTTTCCTGGTTTTAGATTTCACAGCCTTCGGGTCCAGTTAGTAGGAGGGGCCCTAATGTTGGTGTGCTGAAACTAGGTTCAAATTTTATATGAAAATTAAATGAAATAAAAAATCCCCAACCCACTCTTAAAGGATTAACTGGGGTGTCAAATGGCAACAAGTAAATTATTGAGGGGGGAAAGGCAGATACTCATGTCCCTGTCCCACCCCCATCCCCTGAAGCACATCACCTCCCCTTCACCCACCATTTCCCTTCTTCCATCTCTCATCTCCTTTGCCAGCTTCAGCCTTTCCTCCTTACAGGTCAGCTTGGGTCTTGGGCCTTGTTTTACAGTGTTTAAAAACTGAACTGAGGGGAGAAAGGAACTGATACTTGCAATGAAAACAACGTAAATAAACATAAATCTGATAGTTTCCCCCTCTGGAGAGACGAGCCCTCCTTACTTGCTGGGGGAGAGGAGGGAGAGAGAGAAAAAGTGAAGTTAGGGTTTGTCTACATGACAAGTTATTGTGCTATAAGCCAGAGTGTGAATCTACAGTTCCCCTCCCACCCCCAGCTTGCTGCACGACAATGTCCCATGTGGACACTGCCACAGCATACTGAAAGTCCCAGAATGCAGTGCACTATGGCAGCATCCACACAGGATGTTACTGCATGGCAAACTGGTGTGCTATAGATTCACAGCCTAGTTTGCTGTGCCGTAACTTGCTGTGTAGAGAAGCCCGGTGTCAAAATGTTTTTAAACCCATTTTTCCCTTCAGATGCATGGCTGCACTCTAAATTGTGGCTGTTTCAGGAAGCAGAAATATTTGTGAGCAGAATCTACCTATGTCTCTTTATCGAGAATGTACATATTATCCCCCCACATCTGCTCCACTTTTTTTAAAGGCTGGGGGGATAACGGAACAATCTGCGAAGCTCTGTTTGCCTGCTAAAGGGAAGTACTTAATAAGCACCATCAAGTACATTGTAAGTTCTGTGCCCAAACTTTGCTGGTTAAACTTGATTAGACATTGTCTACATTCACTCAGCACAGAGCACTGGGATAAACAGTAAGACAGATTGAGTGATTTAGCAGCTTGAGTGTAAAAAGTGGACAGCAATAAATGGTAGCAGTCCAACAGTGTGGAATGCAACCCAGCTACTTCAACAAATGTGTAAACAGTAATGAAATGACATGCAGCACTTCAAATTAGACTGCATTAAATCTTCATATTCTGCTACATTCTTCACTGTCTCTGGTGATCCTGCACTCTGATCTGCGCTTGGCAGTGTGAAAATGTAGGGAAAGTTCTCCCCTGTGTAGTTACATAATTGAGACATAGAACAAGCGTATGTTGTGCTCAACTAATTGTGGGAAGTTAGATGTATTTTATAAAATGTGTTAGTGAGAGGAGTGCATTAGCTTTCAAGGGACCAGACTCTCAGCATTGCTTAGTCCTTAATTGGAGGTTTATTTGAAACTTAATTTGTGTTGATGCTTATGACTCCAAAATAATGTGATAACTCAGACACATAATGTTGGTGTTTAATTAAAGCAGACACGGTAGCTGGTTTATTTAATCTCTCTATTTTAGAATTGATGTATTTTGCTATTATATCAATTAAGACTAATCTTATGTGCTGCTTGAATGTTTTTAAACTGTAACTTTACATCTTTTACCTCCCTCCATTTCTGTTAAAGACAAGGTGTTGAATTTTAGCAAGTTTCTAACCTTTTAAATAAAATTTAAATAGAAGCCATACTTCAAAGGTGACCTGCAAGAGATTGTTTTTCAAAAACTGAGCTTGTTGCTCATTTTCCAGCTCAAATATTTGTTGCCTTATGATGTATAAAAATGACTTGAAAGGGTTTTAAGTTTAGTTCTGCATTTATTAACCTTCAAAATATCAAGAATGTCAACTTTGGTCTTTCTGGATTATGCTGAAGGACCTACTGGATGTCACACATATATATGCTTAGCTTTAGCATCTGAATAGGAGCAGTGGATATGTTGAATCTTTTGACAGTCTTTCATCCAAAATGTCAGACTCTGAAGTTAAGTAGGTGTTAGTAAAAACAAAAGCAGAGTTTGAGAGAATCTGGGGTCATGTCTACATTACAAAATTTGGTTGATGCAAGTTACATCGGTGCACAGCTGCTGAAGTTTGCATATTGCTCATGCATACTTGGCTGCTTGTAATCACTGGGAATGCTTGCGTCAAAGGACAATTTAGGGCACCACAGGTAGTAGCGCAGTGCGCAATGGTCCAGTGTAATGCCTTTTGGGAAATTTTCAGTGTTGTGGGATAGAAATGACTCACCCAGGGATCTCTGGGAGCTAGGGGTCAGATTGCCAGCATGCAGCTTTCTCTATCCCATACCACACGGCACTTTTTGGTATCTATCATTGTGATAGAAGCATGGAGCCTGCAGAAATCTGCACTACAAATATGAATGTTGCAAATACAGGACTCACAATTCTCCTGTATTTGCAGACCCGGAGGAAGTACCTCAACAGTGGGGGACATGATAGTTTCTTCAAGGACAGTTTGATAAGGGACATAGTGAAAACCAATTCAAGGCTGTTGATGGCATTTGTGGGGTACTGGTTAGGGTATTGTAATTCAGCTTTCCGGTAACAGGGAGTGGCTGTATAACTTTCGGATGTGAAAGACTGCATTCCTGGATCTTGTGTTGAGCTCACCCCAGATCTCCAGGCCACTGACAGCAGAGAAGTGAGTGGTGATTGCACTCTGGAAGCTTGCAACACTGCATTGATATTGGTCAGTGTGAAATCATTTTAGGAGTTGGAAAATCTACAGTGGGGGTTGTTGTCATGCAAGTGTATAGGGTCATTTATCATCATCTGCTATGCAGGACTGACTCTTGGCAGTGTGTGGGACATAGTGCACAATTTGTATCCGTGGGGTTCCTGCACTGCGGTGGGGTGATAAAGCATGCATATACCTATTTTGACACTAGCCCACCTTGCCACAGAGCACTTAAATAGAAAGGGCTACTTGTCTGTGGTTATGCATAAGCTGGTGGATCACCGGGGACGCTTTACTGATATCGATGTGGGCTGGTCAGAGAAGGTGCCTGATGCTCACATCTTTAAGAACACAGGTCTGTTCAGATAGCTGCAAGCAGGGACATTCTTTCCCAACTGGTGGATTACCATTGGTGACACTGAAATGCCAATAGCTATTCTGGGGGTCCCAGCCTCTCCCTTTCTCCCCTGCCTCATGGTGCCATACACTGGTCACCACAACAGCACCAAGGAAAGATCCACCTGCCAGCTCAGCAGGTGCAGAATGACTGTTGAATATGCTTTTGGTAGATTAAAAGGACGCTGGTGGTGGTTACGCACTTGATTGGAGCTCAGTGAGAAAAATATCCCAATGGTTATAGCTGCCTGCTGTGTCCTGCATAATACCTGTGAGGGAAAGGGGGAAAAGCTGCTGCCAGGATGGAGAGTAGAGGTGGACTGGCCATCTGCTGATTTTGAACAGCCAGAAAGAAGGCCATTACAAGAGCTTATCATGGAGCTATTCATTTTGAGGAGTGCTTTAAAAGAGCACTTTAACGAGTGAGAACAGTAGTGTTCTGTGCTGGACTGTTCTTTGGGCTTGGAGCTTTGGGTGCTGCTAGGAATTGGGTAATGCTTGCTGTACCTAGAACTAGGTGTTTTCCTGAAGGTCTGAACTATGAGGTGCTTGCTGTACATTTACTGGCACTGTGTGCTTTGAGTACCTCTGCATTCTGCAATGTGTATTCTGAACTAATAAAGGTCATTTTATTCTCCAAAAATAGAAATGTATCGAGTGGCAAAAATGGTGCAGAAAAACTGTGTGTAAAAATACACAGGCAATGCAATACAAACTGTTAACATACATTAATGGAGTAGAAGTTTAAAATTGGAAACGTGGCAATCATTTCAGTCCACAAATGTAGTCTGTTGTGGCTGCACATACAGCTGTGGTTCTCACAGGTCAGTATATGAAGCTGTGGTTTTCCTAGCTTTCTGCTGGTGTGGAATGGTAGGGGTAAGGATGTGGCCTGTGATGCTACGTGATATGTTGGGAGTGGGGTAGGGAGTAGAGACCATGGAGTTCAAGGACTACCAGAGGTGGAGTCCAGGATTTTTGGACCTTGAAGCCAACCCAGGTTCTACAGCATTTGAGTTTGCTCTCTGAGAAGACACATTATGTCCTGGTGCATTTTCCCTCTCCTTGTCCTGCTGGGCCTTTCTTCTGTCTGCTCTTTCCTTCTCCGTGCTGTTGGTCATATTAGCCTTCTAGGGCCTATGTTCACGGTCTGATGCAGCACTGGCCTGCAGGATCTCACTGAACATGTCCTCCTTTGTCCTCTTCTTTCTCCTTCTCATCAGAGTCATCTGTTTTGTGGGTGTGGAAGGGGTAACCCTGAGGCCGCAGCAGCTGCTGATAAAAATAGATAGCTGTATCATTGGATTTATAGTCACAATGGAAAGGGAAAGAAGTTTCAGAAATCCCTTCCCTTGTTACCATAAGCACTTTCAATAGGAAATGCTTATTGACATTTCTTTGAGTGGTGTCCCTATGGGTCCTCCATTGTAGGTGTGGCAGCGCCCCTGTCCCTTGGATTGGAGATTTTCATCAGCAGTGCCCATCTGATTGCACATGCGCACCTCCCCCCTCTCACGCTGCATGCAGGATGTATATATGGCGCTGTGCAGTCCGACTGCCCCCAGTTCCTTCTCTACTGCCTTTGGTCTTGGACGGAACTTGCAGCAGACCCCGCTTCTCCTGTCCCCTCAGTAGTTAGTGCCTTACCTGTTAGCTGTAGTGTCGTTAGTATTCTTCTTCTCTTTACTTCTATTCTAAATTTTTTGTTTTGTTTTATACTTTATCTTCAGTTATTTCATAGTTTAGGTTTCATTTTCCCACCCGGGAAGCTTTTTCCCCTCTCCCTTATGCTTGGATCCCCCATGTTTGAGTCGTCTCCTGCGGGGCTGCCTTCCTGGTAACGGACAGCCATCCACAGTGTATTCATTGTCTGAGAGCAAGACACGTTCCATAAAAATGTTCCCACTGCCATGGTCTGATGGCCAGAGCCAGAAAAGACCAGGACATTCATTTAAAATTTCTCCTCATGGAGAAACCACTGTGGCCTGCATCAGACCCAGGCTCAGACTCTCCCCGTGAGGCCCTCACGTTCTGCCAGGTTGTTTGCTGATCCTCACTCCCCTCGAAGAGAAAGTTGTCCCTTTCTCACTTGGACGAGAAGAAACGGGCTTCATCCTTACACTTTAAGGCACAGCCCACCAGAACACCGTCCCTGCGAGGTCAGTTGCCTCAACAGCATCTGACAAGGGACATAGCTTCAGGGCCTGCCTGAGTACTTCCTGTACCAGAAAGAGGAAACTGTCTAAAGACCCTAAATGGGCACTGTGTCTCATGTCTGGAGATCAAGACGAGCCAACTGCAGGAGCTATGGCACCGGCAAAAGTGCCGGCACCGGTGTCCATTTTGATACACTCGAAGCCGTCGGCACCATCAAAACTGTCAGCACTGGCCAAGTTGTTGGCACCGGCCAAGTCTCTGGCTCCATCTACTGACACCTTAGGGGAATACATCCTTCCTTTGGCACCGAGTCGTACGTCGGCACCGATGGTGCTTTTTCCTCCTCCACAAGAGTTTAGATACTCTAAAGACCTGCTGGTATCAGACACTTCTGAGTCGCTTCTCCTTCGATGTGACCTCCCCCCACTTCCACTCTCATCTCCAGACTCATGACACTCCTCCCTTTCTGCCCCGAGGACATCACCTCCCTTCCCCAGCGATGAGGAGGAGAAGGAAGGCTCCATCGCTCCCTCGTCTGCCAGACCGATCCCACCTACTCACTCTCAATATGCACAGTCTTGGCATGGACCACCATGGATGCAACCACATGTTCCGCTTCCTCCACATTGGTCATATTGGGACCCTTGGGCCATATAGAGGGCACAATTTGGGAAACCCCCTATGGAGCAAAGCCGGAGACCTACACCTCTTCCTCCTCCATTGGTCTCTAGCTCTCCAGAGATGGAAACTCTGCCAGTACCGACTGAGGAGGAAGAGCAGGAGGAGGAAGCTCCTCCAACAGTACATTTTTCTTCCTTTTCCCCTGATGAGGCTATTGTGCCTCCACCCCCTACGTCTGCCGACAACTTCAGACATTTTCAAGCCTCTTTTCCTGTAATGGCCTGGGACTTCCTTCCAGGTAGGTCAGAGTAAATCAGTGTCCTCACACTAAAGGAGGAAGTTTGTCTAGTTTTGGGAGTGTTCTTTGTTTATAGTCTGTCTCTGGGCGGGACTTGTGGGGGGAGAGGAGGGGTTGTTTGCTGGGCCTCTGTTTTTTGTTTTAACCTGCATGTTGCTTTTTGATGGTGGTAATTTTGTTCATACTATTTCCCGCAAGGTGCTCAGTAGCCTTTGGGATAGTGTGTATGGACTAACTTATTAATAAATGCAAGTATATTGTATCTTAAATGGGACTAGCAGCAGGCCATCTGAGTACAGCAAGGCTGTACAGTCACTGGTTCACAAATGGGCTCTAATTCTAATAACTATTCCATCTCCAAATGTCTGCACCTTGATTGCTTCAGCCATTACAGTTCGCCTGCTATTTGCCTGTGACAAATTGAACTTCTCCTTTTATCTAGCAGCTAAATGGTTACTCAGTAGCCACGGGGCAGCTGTGGGCTATTGGACAGAGTGTGATACTGGAGTTTAGGGCTTCTGGATTTCATTCCCAGTTACCAAGGCTATATGTAGGATATGGTGATTTGGCTTCCAAATTAATAAGGAAGGGAACACCTTATTATGTGTTCTACCCTGTATCTGCAGACCATTCTCCTAGGGCTGGTCCACACTAGGGGCGGGATCGAACTAAGATACTTCGACTTCAGCTACGCTATTCGCGTAGCTGAAGTCGAAGTATCTTAGTTCGAATTTGGCGCGCTTACCTCGCGTCCGCGCGGCGCCGCGATCGACGTTCGCGGCTCCCACGTCGACTCCGGTAACTCCGCTCGCCCTGCAGGAGTACCGGAGTTCGAAGTAGCGCGTTCGGGGATCGATTTATCGCGTCCAGACAAGACGCGATAATTCGATCCCCGATAGTTCGATGGCTACCCGCCGATTTCGGCGGGTAGTGTAGACGGGGCCTTAAGAAAAAAATAAATTGGTGTGTGCGCCAAGTCCTACCATTTGCTTGCTCTTCTCTATTGCTTGTATCTCTGCCCTCCTCTGCTCCTCCTCTTGACTTTTCTTTTCTGCATCTCCTCTCTCTTCACTTTCGCTTCTCTTCTATTCCTCTTCCTTCAGTTTATTCCCCGGCTAGATCTCATTTGCTATCTGCTCCCATTCTCTCTGCCCTCCCAGGCTTATTCTTCTCACATTTATTCACTCTGTCCTTTTTCTTTCCTCAGAAATAGGCTCAGATGTCAGTAAAATGTATTCATTAGGCCTCTTCTGTTTAGAGAGACTTTTGCTGCTGTCCGGGAAATGTCAGACAACAATGGCTTCCAGTTGCCCTTACCAGGCATTGGATTAGGGTCACATACGCTTTTCGCCAGTTCAGGTTAGCAGACTTCTGACACAGATAGGCATGTCTGTGCTGAAATTCTCACTCTGGCTTGTTCAGTCAAGTACTGGTGTTTCAGTGGAAGTTTTGTCACAGGTGTTGCTAGTGACTGAGATAATGTGTGACTTCTGGATGCAGGTCTGCTAGCACTCCTCACTTTGAACCTGGTGAGGTTTATAGTTAGTTGGATGTCAAGCTTCTTTATGGACATAAAATATTATTTCTAGTATTTAACTTTATTTGCTTAACTATTCCCTTATTTAATTTATGGTTCTTTACATGTGGACTCAGTAAAAATACCTTCTAATTCACCACGTTTGCTCCCAGTGCATATTAAGTCAGTCATATCTGCTCAGTTTAGTGAGACAACCTAGTGTTCATAGGTTTTTCTATTTTTGCTAATTTTTGCAGAGCGTAAGCAGGAGTGAGCTGGATTTGAAGCCTCAGTTAGTCACACCTGTGCAAACCCATTGCTTTCAATGGGTGTCCTTGAGGACGTGATCTGAAGGACTTGGGCTTGCTCAGATGATTTGAGGGGCTAATTTGGCCCACAGAATCTTTATAACTGATGGAGAAGAGGGAGAGAGCCAGTTTAACTCTAATGGCTGGTCTACATGCAAACTTGTACCCAAATAACACAAGGTGATGCTTAAAAATGGCTTCGTTATTTCGGCGGAAGTTGTGCGTGGATACTGATTTTTCGAATAGCTAAAGTTGGGTTATTTAAAGGTTGATTTGTTACATTGTTTTAGCTAAAGTAAATGTTACTATTTGTAATCTGACATGTCTGCACAGAAACTTGCACCTACATAACTAACTGTTTTAATTCATGTTTTTCTTTGCAAGTTTGTGTGTGGACCAGCCCTCGGATCCCAGCCAGAGTTTGCAAGGCTGGCAGTTAGGAGCAGGGGGGAAATCTTTGTTACCTGAGTGCACATGATATGGAAATAATAGTCAATAAACATGGAACTGTCAAATCAACTTCACAGACTCGCTCTTTAAAGCACAATTGAACATTAATTTCTATAAATATTAGCCTTGATTTTGTTAAGATCTGCATGCTGTTTATGTAATTCAAACTTTACTGGAAGAGGTCTGTACAGTAGTCAAGTTATGTACCGCTTACCTTAACTCCATCAAATTCTGGCCTTGGTTAACAGTGTGGTTTAGAGGACAGAGCACCCAACTGGAAGTCAGGAAGTCCTGAGTTCTAATCCTTGCCCTGCTACTAACTTGTGTAGCTTTGGTCAAGTTTCTGCACTGTTCTTTGCCTCAGTTTCACTAGTTGCCAAATGGAGATATTTGCTTAGGTGTATAAGGGAGAAGTGTTTGAACTGTGTTCTGGATGTATAAGGTGCTATAGAAGTCCTGTGTTTTGGAACAGTATATTTCATTTTAATGATTGAAGCTAAGAAAAGATTCTGCCCAGTATAGTTTGTGCACAGAGCAGCATTTCTACACTATTCCTATGCTACGTTAATCTGCCGATCTCAAAGTGCTATTGCAAACAGGTAAGTACTATTATCCTGATTTACAAATGGAGACATTAATTCACATGCGGTGCTGGGAATAAAATCCAGTTCCCACTGGACCACTCTCTTTCCTCTCTTGATTTTGTTTAATGGACAATACTGATTGGAACCATGGTAACACATAGGAGTTAGAAAGTACAGAGTTCAGTGCTCCTGACTGGGAAGCAATGTGTTGTAAATATGCTACCAATTGGTAATGGGAATATAATAGTTTAATAATCCTTAGCATTTACATAGTGATCTTAATGTTCAGAGTGGTTTACAAACACCCATGAGAGGTAGGTTAGTAAGCTAGTAAAGATGCAGAATGTTACAAATAAGTGCTGTTTCATGTTTAAGTTTTGCAAACTAAGACATTTTAAAATGCATGGAAAAACTCTCCCTTGGTTTATTTTTCTAAGCTTTCTTTCTCCACTCCTATTCTTTGCTGCCATTTGTGTTACACCCAGGCAACTGGAGTTATTTCGGATGGCAAGAGCAGCCGAGTATGTAACAGTTTAATTTCTTGCAAGTTCCATGGTTCTGTAGCACTGCAGCATGCTCCAGCATGAGAATATCAGGGATATTCATGCATATAGGAAAACCTTTTCTGTTTTCTTTCCTTCTGTTTTCATGGGAGCTTCATGTTTGTGTGTATTATCGTCCTATTCCATCTTTGATTTTGTATTCGTTGTCTTGCTCTGGCCATGTTCTTGAACAGTCTATTTTTTAAAGTAGGATTTTGGGTTAAGAAGTCTAGCAACCAGTAGCAGAATTGGAATACACCTCTGGGTCATATAGAGATGCAACACATTAGCTGCCTGTACACCTTGTCAACCTTCACCCTTAAACAGAAGTCATTGTTTGTGAAACTGGCAAACAGAAGTGACAACACTGTCGGTGGAAACATTACTTTGTGCCTTTGCCTTCATCAGCTACATCCTTTTAAATCAATGTAGAGCAGGGCTGGAAGACTGTGACCTCCATTAGAAAGTCAGTGTTTGCCAACAAATACCAAAACATATTTCCTTTTCTAAGAATAAGGCAAAACAGCTGCTTTAGGAATAACACTCTGGCAACTGACAAATGTGGACTTTATATACGTTAGAGATTGTCTGTTAATTTGTCTGTTGTGCGATTGCTTCCCCTGTCTCTCTTTGGGGGGGGTTGTATGCTGAACCTAGCAGCCTGCTAGAATCATAGAATATCAGGGTTGGAAGGGGACCTCAGGAGGTATCTAGTCCAACCCCCTGCTCAAAGCAGGACCAATCCCCAACTAAATCATCCCAGCCAGGGCTTTGTCAAGCCGGGCCTCAAAAACCTCTAAGGAAGGATATTCCACCATCTCCCTAGGTAACCCATTCCAGTGCTTCACCACCCTCCTAGTGAAAACGTTTTTCCTAATATCCAATCTAAACCTCCCCCACTGCAACTTGAGACCATTACTCCTGGTTCTGTCATCTGCTACTACTGAGAACAGTCTAGATCCATCCTCTTTGGAACCCCCTTTCAGGTAGTTGAAAGCAGCTATCAAATCCCCCCTCATTCTTCTCTTCTGCAGACTAAACAATCCCAGTTCCCTCAGCCTCTCCTCATAAGTCATGTGCTCCAGCCCCCTAATCATTTTTGTTGCCCTCCGCTGGACTCTTTCCAATTTTTCCACATCCTTCTTGTAGTGTGGGGCCCAAAACTGGACACAGTACTCCAGATGAGGCCTCACCAATGTCGAATAGAGGGGAACGATCACATCCCTCGATCTGCTGGCAATGCCCCTACTTATACAGCCCAAAATGCTGTTAGCCTTCTTGGCAACAAGGGCACACTGTCGACTCATATCCAGCTTCTTGTCCACCGTAACCCCTAAGTCCTTTTCTGCAGAACTGCTGCCTAGCCACTCGGTCCCTAGTCTGTAACAGTGAAAACCTAACAAGGCACTAGTCTGCCATTCTTTGATCCCTAATCTCTTTAGGATCACTGAACAAGCAGGTGGGGCTAACTCAAGGAGAATGTGTTTAAAAAGCCAGCTCATAGGCAACCAGAGAAGCTAGTGAACAGGAGGAGCAAACGGGGGTGTTTTGTGAGATGGAGCATGAGAGCCAGATACACCTAATAAACATTCTCTAAGCTTGGGCCAATAAACACCCCCCCCCAAAAGAAAAACAAAATAAACAATACAAAAATTACGTAAAGAACAGACAGACAAGTGAAAAAACCCTGTGAGAGTAAAAACAAAGCAGGCAGACGTCCAGCAGCAGAGCGGGGGGTATCCAGGTTATTGCACTGAATGCAGCATGTATGATTACCTTCCTTGTGGGCCGATGGCATGTGTGTGCATTTGTTGCAAGCAGACCGAGTGTGGACTCTTGAGACCAGAGTGGCTGAACTGGAGGAACTAAAGGAGACTGAGAGGAACACAGAAGAAACTTTCTGGGTACAGTTGAGTGGTCCCACCCCCACCCATGGTCTGACAGCCTCTGTGCTGTTGAGGAGGATGAAAGTCTCAGGGAAGGAGAACATCAAACTGGAGTGGAGGGAAATGATCCCATAGTTGGGACCCTCCTTCCAGATGATGTCATGGTATCCTCTCGCACTGAGGATACTCCTCGGAGGGAGGGTACCCCAGTTATTAGAAAGAGACCGGTAATAGTAATGGGGAATTCGATTGTTAGAAGTATAGATAGTTGGGTTTGTGATGGCCGGGAGAACTGCATGATGAAGTGCTGCCAGGCGTGAAGGTTGAGGACTTACTGAGACATCTAGATAGACTAATATGCAGTGCTGGGGAGGAGCCAGTGGTCATGGTACATAATGGTACCAGTGACATAGGTCTTGGAGGACAAATTTAGGCTTCTAGGAAAGCGATTAAAGTCTAGGGTCTCCATGGCAGAATTCACTGAAATGCTTCTAGTTCCACATGCAGAGCCAGTTAGACAGGCAGGGTCTCAATGTGTTGACAAGACAATGGTATTCAGAAAAGTGATTTAGGTTTGGTAGGAACTGTGGAACCTTTTTGGAAGCGAGGAGCATATATAGGAAAGATGAGCTCCACGTAAACCAAAATTGAACCAGATTGCTGGCATGTAAAATTAAAAAGGTCATAGAGGAGTTTTTAAACTAAGGGCTGGGGGAAAGCTGACATGTGGAGGAGCACATGGTTCGGACAGAGATATCCCTTAGAGGAGGATTTATTAAAGGAGATTCTCTATATCTTAATGAAGAGGAGAGGATAGAAATTGATAAATTACATGTAGGAGCTGAAGAGAAACAGTCAAATGAAAAAGTCCTGGTCAATTACATCATGTGAAGGCAGACAACTAAATAGTGACAAATTTTATAAGCGTCTTTTATATAAATGCAAGAAGTCTAAATACTAAGATGGGTGAACTTGAGTGCCTGGTATTAAATGAGGATATAGATATAATAGGCATCACGGAAACTTGGAATGATGATAATCAATGGTACATGGTAATACCAGGGTATAAAGTATATAGGAATGACAGACTAGGTCATGTTGGTGAGGAAGTGGCACTACATGTGAAAGAAGCATAGCATCAAATATAGTGAAAAATTTAAAGGACTCAAGCAGTACTATAGAATCTCTATGGAGAGAAATTCCATATTTGAATAATATGAATATAGCAGTAAGAATATACTACCGATCACCTGACCAGGATGGTGATGGTGACTGTGAAATGCTCAGGGAGATTAGAGAAGCAACAGAAAACCCAATAAAAATGGGGAATTTCAACTATCCCCAGATTGACTGGGAACGTATCACCTTAGGATGGGAGGTAGAGAGAGAATTTCTAGACACTACTTGTGACTGCTTCTTGGATCAACCAGTCCTGGAACCCACAGAGGGAGAGGCAATTCTTGATTTAGTCCTAAGTGGCACATGGAATCTGGTCCAAGAGGTGAATACAGCTGAACTGCTCGGCAATACTGACCATAATGTAATTAAATCTAACATGTTCGAAAGGGGGAAAATAGCAGAGACCCCCACCACCGAAGCAGTTAACTTCCAAAAGGGGAACTACCACAAAAATGAGGAGGCTGGTTAAATGGAAATCAAAAGAAACAGTCACGAGTGAAATGCCTCCACGTAGCATGGAAACTTAAAAAAACAGCTATAATACAGCTGAAACTATATGTATACCCCAAATGCGGGGTGGGTGGGGGGGGAGAAGAGGACCAAAAAATGCCACCACGACTAAACAGGAAAAGGAGCTGTTACAGACAAAAAGACACTTTTCATAATCTATAAAGACACTATAAAATCATGCATGGTGTGGAGAAAGTGAATAAGGAAGTATTATTTACCCCTTTGCATAACACAAGAACCAGGGGTCACCCAATGGAATTAATAGACAGCAGGTTTAAAACAAAGAAAAGGAAGCACTTCTTCATACTACACACATTAAACCTGTGGAACTCATTGCCAAGGGATGTTGTGAAGACAAAAGGTATAGCTGGATTCAAAAAAGAATTAGATAAGTTCCTGGAGGATAGGTCCATCATTGGCTATTAGCCACGATGGGTAAGGGTGCCACCCCATGCTCTTGGTGTCCCTAAACTTCTGGCTGCCAGAAGCAAGGACTGGCCGACAGGGGATGGATCACTCTATAATTGCCTGTTCTGTTCATTCCCTCTGAAGCATCTGGCATTGACCACTGTTGGAAGACAGGATACTGGGCTGGATGAACCATTGGTCTGACCCAGAATGGACATCCTTATGTAGAGGGAAAACTTGTGGGACCTAACATAGTGTGCTGTAACGCCCAGCAGACAGATCAAGACACAAATCCATCCCTAGTCAGAAGGAATTCCAACAATCAGGCAACTTGGTCCTCTCCTTTCTGGCCAGTGTGTGCTCTCAACTCTGTGTGTGTGTGTGTGTGTGTGTTACTGTATATAGGGATCACTATCTGACAGGCATGCTACATTCGGAAGACATAAGGGTAGGAGGTAAGGGGACGCTTTCATATCAGATAACAGGTGTTTTTCATCTCTGATTTCTATCACAGTAAATCATCTAATCCAGCCCCCTCTGGCCAAACATTCTCTTCAAGGAGGGTCTGGTCCAGTCTAGTTTTAAATCACTTAAGTAATGAGGCTTCTACTGCTTCCATTGAGAAGACTGTTCCTTTGTCTGTAGCTTTCTTACTGTTAGAAAGTGTTTCATATTTGGCTTAAAATTTCTTTTGTTCAGTTTTATCCCATTAGGCTTAGTTATGCTACTTTGGACCAATATAAACAATTCTCTTAGTGTTTTTTCTATTCAGTCTGTCACTGGGGGAAATGCATTCATCTTAGTTTAAGCCATGCCCTCTACCCTGGGAGAGCTAATCTCTTCTATAATGCTGCTGTATGTGAGCGGCAGCAGCAGGGGGGAATTCCCTGTCTAACACAAGGTGATTAGCTTATGACCCAAAACATGAGGCTTAATTACCCATATAGTTCTTGAGGCTTACTTAAGTAAAATATTAATGGTCAATTATTTAGTCCCCTTATAATCCTGTCACAGTACTTCTCTGCACGTCCCCTTGTCGCAGAGAATTCCACGGATTGACTATACACTAAGTAAAATACTATTCTCTTCAATTTCCCCTAAACTTACTATGCTTTTGCCCATTGTCTGCTGCATCACATACCATGCAGAGTAGAAACCATTTAAAATGTCAGAATTTGCCCAGACCTGAAGAAGAGTTCAGTGTGGCTTGAAAGGTTGTGTCTCACCAACAAAAGTTGGTCCAATAAGAGAGATTACCTCACCCACCTTGTCTCTCCGAAATTTGCTGGTGGCAGAGTGCTGTCCCAGAGCATGCCCCCTGGTGGCACAGCAGAACCCTGCAGGGACACCTCTGTTCCCTCTTGCTTCTCCCAACTGACTTGTTTGCAGCCCTAAGTACTTAAAGTAATATTCCCCTTCCTGGAGTCCAATTAAGTCTTTATAAAAATACAGTCTTCTGTGGCCCCTTCAGGTCCATACCTCTACACCTAGGTAAGGAATTCCTTAGCCCACAGTCTTGAGGCTATGCAGTGGTTCAAGCTGGCTTCCCCAGCCAGGGTGACCAAACAGCAAATGTGAAAAATCGGGACGGGGGTGGGGGGTAATAGGAGCCTATATAAGAAAAAGACCCCAAAATCGGGACTGTCCCTATAAAATCGGGACATCTGGTCACCCTGTCCCCAGCCCACCTGTAGCCAGGTTTCAGCCTTGCTTCATGGAGCTCCCTTCTCTCCCCTGGAGTCAGCTGACAGCTGGGTTTTATCCTATTCAGGAGGTAGCTCCTTAATTAAACCTGGTTCCCATTGCCCAGCTTGTCTGCTGCTCCCTTAAAGAGGCCATGTTATGGAACGGGATGGGCTGGCCTTGAGTTCCCTGTCCCCTCCTTAAAGGGGACAGACCACCCTGTTACATCGCCACTTGCTTCTCTCTCTCTTTCCTGTGCTTGATGGTCCTGCAGTAGGGTTGTTCTCTCTGGGGAAGGTTGTACGCAAGTCAGACCAGTCAGGTGATATCCAGATACACTGCACTCTATAGGGTCTGCCAAACATATTGTGCCTCCTTACAGCAATGGGAACATGACCTCCTGTTTTGATGGAGCATTTGAGAATAAAAATGCCCTTTATTTTCTGGAGTTCCTTGTTCCTTTGGCAGCTCCACTTTTCCAGTTTGGCACATTTGTAACATACTATTTGGTATGAAATCACATTCATATTCATTCAGACCATCCCCAATAAAGAAGGGTTTAAAACTCATACCTACGGTACGCTCTTCTAGCCCTGCACACAATTTGCCAGATTTCTGAATGGCTAGTGTTAAAGTTAGAATCAAGACTCTCAGTTTTTAGTTATAGACCACTCTGTTTTATTAGCGCAGCGCTGTGCTGATACATTCAGATAATGTGAGTACCATATAAGACTTAGACTGTCTTATTTATACAGATAAAAAGGGGGGGGGGTGAACTTAACAAGAAAACAAAGGAAGCAAAGCTGATAAGTTTTCCTGGGGCCAGACACACATTTTATTTTTTTTATTAACTTTTAGCTTTTCTGCTAATGTCCCACCATTAGCTTAGGTGCGACTTATTGTTTTATATTTTAATGTTTTTCTTTCTGACAACTATATTTTAACATTTCTTATTCCTGCTTAAAGGAACATACAGCATTTTTTAAATTCATTTTATTTTTACAATATAATTTATTTTACTTTCACACTAGGGAGATTGGAGCATCAATTTTCCATCTACTTTTAAATGATAAAGATCAAAGAATTTAAGAGAACTTCATTTTCATATGCAACTCCTGGGAGGGAAAGCTTTAGAAAGCATTGACCTTCCCTTCCGTTAGGGGTTAATATTTTTCCTCCTTTCCAGTATATTCTATAAGTTTACTGGAGTCAACATCCACTGAGTACATTCTGTCCACCTGGTACATTAATCTGCATACAGTGTGAGTAGAAAAAGGTGTGCAAATACAATTCATGTCATACACAGTACATTTGAAATGAGTCATTGGAGAAAGGGGGAGTAGGAGGATTTTGCTGTAAGGGAATTGCCTTAATGATATGTATTCTCTTGCGTCTTGCCTAGTTTAGCTGATCATCTGGTAAGATGCTGTTAATGTAATATTATACATGCATTGCTTATGTCTCAAAGTAGGTAAAACTTCATCACTTTAAACCCATTTGCTACAAATTCAGAGAGGAATTGGTGGTATTCTCATGCCACTGTATGAGTTTCCCAGTATTGCTGGGTAAGCTACTATAAAGTGCAGATTGCTCTGTGGAATTTATATTCCATTTTTTTGGAAATAGGGCCTTTCTCTATCTTTCCTGTACTTTGAACTGGGTGTACAAGTACACTAGTTCCTGGAAAGTCTTCTCGCCACAAAGTTCCTTTTTATAGGGGAGATGCTGACTGCTAAGCAGAGAACACAAGTACTCAGCTTCTTGGAAGATCTGTTGAATAAGAGATACTTGTTGAAAAAATGTCATCTCTGTTAAGAGTATTAAATTAGAAAACTAACTTAATGGGAGGGCTATGATAGAAAAGGACAAAAGCCAGGAACCACTGTCACTTTATACTCAATCCAGATTAAAAACCAGGCTGTGATGAGAGGTGTAGACATTCTGCTTTGCTTCTAGATACCTGTGTGCCATACTGTGACTGCCTAGAGGATGTCTTGGCTATTTAACTGCCTAGATTCCATCTGCTTGTGTAGATTTTTTTTTTTTTTTTAAAGGATCCAGCCAACTTAAATGAAAATATTTGATGTATTGTTCTAGGATGAGGTTTTCAGGAGTGCTCAGTGTGGCCTGCCCGTACTTCCGTTGAAGTCAGTGGTATTTTAACACTGAATTTGGTTGGGGCAGGCTTAGGCCAACACTGATTGCTTTTAAAATGCCACCCAGAATTAACACCTGGATCATCATCAATGGAAAGATTAGAAAAAAGATAATCTCTGTTTTCATTGTGTTTTGGCAGCCCCTTGTGTATTGTAAGCTTAACTGTTTTCCTTGTATAGTCAGGTTACTGGTTACTGTGGCTCTTTTAGTAACCGGGATTAAAAAAAAAAAAAAAAAGGAAAATGTGATTGTAAAATCCCCCAAATTGGAGGCTCAGTGGCAGGTATCTGAAACTTAAACATAAGAAAGGCCGTACCGGGTCAGACCAAAGGTCCATCTAGCCCAGTATCTGTCTACCGACAGTGGCCAATGCCAGGTGCCCCAGAGGGAGTGAACCTAACAGGCAATGATCAAGTGATCTCTCTCCTGCCATCCATCTCCATCCTCTGACGAACAGAGGCTAGGGACACCATTCTTACCCATCCTGGCTAATAGCCATTTATGGACTTAGCCACCATGAATTTATCCAGTCCCCTTTTAAACTTAACTCCTTTATTTCAAATAATATCTGAAACTTAACTTAATATCTGAAACTTAACTCCTTTATTTCAAATTGACTAGATTTCAAGTTTCTGATGTCCCTTTAAGTACCCAGTGATGTAAAATAGCCTGTATAAACTAATGACCTGGAAAATTGTACTTAAAAAAACTTGAAAGCCAAAAATGAGTTTAACATAAGTGACCAAATGCAATCAGTTTTAACTCTCCTTTGACAAAATATTTTTGCCCAGCTGGATGTTTTTGTAAAAGTGATGTCTCATTCAGCAAGAAGTTATGGCCTCTGTATGCAGGAGGTGAGACTAGATTATAACAGTCCCTGTTCATTCATCACACTTTACTCTCCACTTTTCCCCAACAGTCACTTAAAGGTTTAAGGAAGCTGGAATCATTTAAATGGCTCTCCTCTTTGGTGAGGGGGTGTGAGGTCATTGGAGCGGAATTCAAGGCACTCTCCCCCCTCTCCCTTGTCCTAGGACTTGGCACTGCATTGCTCTTACCACTGCTTGCGATATCCTTAGGAGTGAGATCAAGCTTGGGAACTGGATCCCAACTCTCAAGGGACAGCACAAGAAATTGCCATTAAACCACCAGGCAATTCTAAACCAGTTTAAACTTATTCTGGGAGAAGCCCCTCCTTCACAGTTGGCCCTGGGTTGAGGATTTTTATAGCCAGTTTCACCCTCAAGCAACCTGTAATGGTGGTGCTGTCAACTGCTCAGAAAACAAGATTTTTAAAGAAAAACACTTGCCCAAACTTAAACCCGACTCACATGGCTGGGGCAGCAATGAGTGGAAACTATTTCGAGACCAGTATAAAAATAACTAAATGCTCTCTGCCCTGTGGCAGTTGCATCAGAATTGCTGTACTGATGAAAATAGGGAATTTGGAATTGGATATGCCAGTTCCCCAAAGTTCACATGTATACTTGCTGTCTCTTGTGTCTTGCTTTTCTTTTCAGGCTCTAGATCCTTACTCTGTCAATCCCTATGTGTGATGTGACTTTGTCCAATAGCTTTTCATTATATATGTTGACTGTATGCATGAATATTCAGTTATTTATCAGAGCAGAGCATGCCTCTTCCCTTTCCCTCAGGTTTATCCCCTTTACACAGTAGGACTGTAGACTGAGAGACTATTTGCATCCCCTGAGAGCTTTTGGTGCATGTGAAGTTACCTAAACCAATTCCTCGAAGTCTTTTTACCAATGTGTAGCATTATATCTTTAGTTACTAACATATTGGTTTTCAAAGACTACATGAAAGTATAACCTTCTTAGTGAGATGGCTTAGCGGGAATGGGAAACTTACAGCATCAGCATCCTCAGGCAGAAGATGCTGTAAGTCATCCCATTCCTATTTTTGTGTGTGAAGATTATTTTGCTAAAACACAGTAAGTATTAATACCTGGTCCTTGCTATTGAATGGCTGGTGTATCTGCAAAGCTGCTTCTGCAAGTTGTTGTCAGTCTCCTCCTCTTCTTAGAATGAATTAAATTCCTTTTAGTGACGAATATTAATGCACTGGTGTCACCACCACCGTATCTTACTAAACACTTCTGCTAAATGAAAACATGCTGCTGCCTGTGTAAGAGACAGATGTTGATATCCTTACTCATACTGACTAGTCCATGGAACTACTCATGGAGCAAGGCACTGAAGTGGGGCTGCTTGTGCAGTAAGGTGCTATTCAACATAAGTAAGTGAACCAGAATCTGGCCATAAATTATTAGTTACTTGCCACCAGTCTTGCTTTCTAGTGGTGGTAACACCCCTAGATGTTATCAAAGATACAGTATATGTTTGGTGTAGCCTCATTGTTATCACTGGGTTATGGACTCATATTCTTTAAAATTGCTATCAGTAAAACATGCTCTAACTTGGCACCCATGAGACTACACATTGTGCATTAATGATAACATAGAGAAATCCTGGTGCCACATGTTATAAATACTGTATATTCCATCGACTTGGATGATTAATGCATACATTTAATCTACAATTCTACAAATGCTAAATTCCTGCTTTTAGAGACAAGGTGGGTGAGGTAATATCTTGTATTGGACCAACTTCTGTTGGGAAGGGAGACAAGCTTTCGAGCTGAAGAACAACTCTGTGAGCTAGAAAACTTGTCTCTCTCACCAACAGAAGTTGGTCCAATAAAAGATATTATCTCACTCACCTTATGTCTCTAATATCTTGGGACCGACATGGCTACAACAACACTACATTACTGCTGTGATTCTCTCTGGGGGGAGAGCCTCCTTACTGAGACGTAATGTGCATCACCATTGCTACAGAAGAGCAGAATATTTATTGGAACTCTTCAGAGTGGAGAATTTTACCCTTTGTACTATAAGGTGGATTCTCTACAGTCAATGTAGTGAGCTAATGTCCTTTGAAAGACTGACCATACAAATACATAATTGTGAGGTGGTTTAGTGGCATTAACTGGAAAGGGTTATGCTGCACTGAGGGATGTGGCAGCATTTCTGCATTATTCAGTATGCTCTAAATTGAGGGGTTTGCAGAAAAACATTAAGTAGTTGCCAGAGGGAACCCCAAATATTAAGTTAGTATAGAGTGAGACACACACATGCTTCCATAATATAAGTATTGGGTATAGTAACAGTGCCATTGTTTTAGTGTGATGCTGGTCAGCTGTAGTGACACTAACCTTCAAAGTAGCACTGTTATCCTTCTGAGGTTGGGGCCCCATTGTGCTAGGTACTGGGCAAACAGATGACAGTCCCTGCCCCAAAGATTTAGGACTTAAGTTGTCAGGGGTGCTCAGCATCATTGCACATCAGGTCATTAATTTTTACACAGTAGTTTTTGAGGAGTGAGCAGTTTTAAAATCCTTTTCTAAGTTGATAAGGTTTCCAAGTCTGAGTGTTGTAAGGGGGAAATTGTTGATATTTTGTTTGATTTTGCTGCATGGTTACTCTGTTACTGTATTTTATGGGGCTCCAGTTTTTCTTTTCCAACTAGAGTGCAAGATTGGCACCTCTTTGTTTTTAATGAATCCACATAATTCAACATAATAGCAATTCATTTTTGTTTAATGTATGGAGACTGACAAGAACTGCATAGCATTAGTCTATTAAGAAGCAGAAGACTATACGCTATGTTCATTGAAGACAATCAAATTGACTAGATTTGATTTATGAATAGAAAGCCTGTTTGAAGGAGATTTCAACTAGATGTGCAGACATGTTCTCTAGTGGAGGTGGTTTTTGTTTTCTTCCATGTCAGGATATTACTATACTGTTACACTATATTAAGGGAAACAGATTGTTTCAGTAATAGCAAACCTTAAATTATATGAAACAATAGAAACTGTTAAGTCAAAAGAAATGAAAGCTTCAGTGGAAAACATGTATCCATCTACTGTGGATCATTTCAGTCTGGAATTTCCAGAATTAAACTTCCATTGGTTTGTAAAAGAAATGGGGAAAGCAAATGAAGAAACCAACCTGTACTTTTATTTCCTTGCTCAGACCCAATCAGTCTGTGTTATGATGCTGGCTGATTGAGGCATGCATGAAGTACGGAATCAACTTCTCAGACAGAGCTTTGATTTGATTGTCCTTTCTATTCAGGCTTTGGTGCTAGTGGTGGTCATGAGAAGTAATGGCTGATGGTTGTGATTTTTCTTTATTTCAAGCATGTTAGCAATGCACTTCACCTGCTTTATCACTGTTATCTATTTATTGACTGGAAACTTGCAAAGATAAAGTTGCCATACTGCACGGCCTGGTAGGAGCTTTATTTTTTAGGCCATGAACATATGTAAGGGGAAGGTGTCAGACTAGAACTTTCATTTTTCTTCTCTTTTTGGAAGGGTTATTAAGTTGCGATCTCTTTCAAGGGAGAGGTGCAATATGTGGAGGCAGCTTTTTTGTTGCGATGGTATTTACACTACAGTCATTTGTGTTGACTTCTTAAAGTTTCTAAATGTGACCATTAACTGTAGCTACAGGAATGTGTTAAATGTAGCAATTACAATAAGAAGAAATAACTTGTATACTGCAGAGTTACTCTGCTAGTTGATTTTTGACTTTCCTCTTGACTGACAAGCATATGATAGCCTTTCAATAATCTCTCTGTCCCTGAGAGAAATGAAACATTTTTGATACCGGTAAAGTATGTTGAAAGGAGTGATACAGTGATTGTAAACATGTAAAGGGGAAGCAAGTTAGAAGCTTTCATTAATTTCCTTTTCTGCTTCTCTGGTTTGATTGGGTTTTTAAAATCAGTCACTAGATAAGAGAGAGTAAAATAAAATCCTCAGGGCAGACTCAACTTCGCACAGGGGAATGTACTTCTCTGACAACTGAATTGTTTTTATTAGGGTTTTTGCAACTGTAGTAAAGGAATCCAAGAAAGTTTCCTAAATTAAAAGCATCTTGCGCTCCTGTTTGTCAGCAGTGGTTGAAGGGAAAACAAAAAAAGTAAATGTTCGTCTATGAGGAGCTGGCAAATGAGAGAGAGGGAAAGGTAAACTGGGAATTCTTCAGTATAAATTGGGAGAACATGAGATCACATGCTGGATTGCCTTTTTAGGACCCAAGCGTTACAGAAAAGGCCTCTTAAAAGACTTTTTGCTTTGAAGTGTGAAATGGGCTCTGCTATCCCATCTGAGTGGAATTGGTGAGTTGTGCTCTAACTACGTTTGTTTCTTAGCCTTGGAAGACCCTGATAGTGCAGTGGACGATAGAGACAGTGACTACCGCAGTGAGACCAGCAACAGCATTCCTCCTCCTTACCACACAATCTCACAGCCCAACGCCTCTGTGCACCAGTTCACTGTGCCCTCTCGCCTGCAGCAGCAGGGTGCGTCTCGGGACTCCTGCATGGACTCCATGCAGAGCTATGATCTGGATTACCGGGAACGTATGGCCGTCAGGTGGGTGCTGACTTTAAAACCGTAGCTCTTTCTCTGCCCTTGAACGTTTACTGTAGATCCTGAAGGCATTATGCAAACTGATGAGGGACAGCCTAGAGGTTTTGAAAGTATTGTAATATCACCTGCCTTGTGAATAGATGTGCTGTTCTAGTCTAAATCTCCACCTTTGAATAACGCAAGTACTATGGCAGATCCTGCAGCCTGGTTTCATGAAAGAATTTTTAAAATGTGCCCAAACTTAGGAGCTTTATTGGTTCTATTTTTCCTTAAATAAATAAATAAATAAATAAAAGGGTACAATGCTTGGAAAAATGTCATCTGGCAATTGTGTGGTACCTTGCTTTAGAAACAAATGAAACTCAGTGTGGTAGTGCTGTCCTATGGTAAATTTCCTCTTCACTGGTGACAAATTAATTTTGTTTCACATTAGCTGTTATCCCTCTATCAGCTGCTCAAACACACACACACACTATTCAAGGAAGGAGCCTTTGTTATTCACTTTGTCCTACCTGTTGTCACATAGCACTGTTGTATAACATGGGTTTTGCCTCAGTGTGTGCCTTGCTCTATAAGAAAGTATGGGTTTATTGCCAGAAATTGATATTCCTCCCCAGATTTTTTTCATTTTAAGGTGGTGTTTTGCACATAGAACATTATACAGTCTATGTGGTTCTTCTTTTGATCACAAATCAGCAGTTTATCAACCTTTACTTCACCCTGTACAGCTCATTAGGTGAATAATAATAATTATTGTATTGCTTAAGAGCCCTAGTCATGAACCAGGGTGCCATACAAACACTTAGCAAGAGCACAGGCCCACAAAGCTTACACTCTAAATATAAGAAAAGGGAGAACAGGTGGATGCAACAGACAGGCAGTGGGAGCACAAGGAAACAATGAGACAAGATTAGTCAGCTTGATAGGCTGTGGTTTTGGAGAAATAGGATATGATGCTTTGATACATACTTCATGTGCTGAAATAATCTGGAAGAGAAGGGTACTCGCTTGAACATATATCTACCAAAAAAGTGAGAGGTGCAGAGTTTTGCACTTTCTATATCAAACTGGTCCTATTCCCAAACCCTTGGCATGCCTCCATAACAGAGGGGACGCTTGCATTCTGAAGTCTAGACATCAGTTGTTCTCATGGGTTGTGCTTATGTTTAATGGCATGGTGGCTTTATTATAGTGATCATACTGTTAACTCAGTCAGTTAGTATCTAATTAGAAACACCTTATTTTACCAGTAAAATTCAGCTTTTACTTTGTCACTGCTAATGGGACTTTTTGTGGTGGTATTTTTGTATTTTTATCTATAACAGTGTGATGTATTGTTCTCAATGCATTGTAGTCCATTAAACACATAATCAGATTATTTCTCATGCGTCCTGTGCAGTAGATAAGTTGTTACTCATAGGACTTCCTATTCCATTATTTCAAACTCTTATAGTCATCTGTCCTTGCACAGACGTGTCGGTGTGGCTTTGCTACATAGGCTTATTTTGTGCCCACTTTATCAAAATAGCTTTTAAAAAAAAAAAAAAGTTCTAACCTGAAGTGGCTGCTAGTGGGTTTTATGGGGAGAAGGGGATTGTGTGTGTGTGTGTGGGGGGGGGGGGATTGCTTGTGCTTGCTGTTTACATTGCGCCCAGCTCCAGCATCTCTTTGTAAATTCACCTCTTGTTCACAAACCAGTACAATTAATTCAGGGATGTCTGATGGCCTGCGTTATGCAGGAGGTCAGACAAGATGATCACAGTGGTCCCTTCTGGTTTTATAATATGTAAATCTATTAATCTCTTGGTTTCCAAATTTGAGTCCCAATAAAGAACTCCTTCTGCATCATTATTGGTGATATGTCCTCCTGCTGTATGTATTTATGCTTGTAATTCTTTTGCAATGTGAGCTGAGTGATTCACATTTGCAAAATGCTTCCTTTTATTGCATCTTGAACTCTTTACCTAGGGAGATGGTAGATTCTCCATCATTATCCAGTCTTGACCCAAAAACTGGAATCTTTTTGACAGATATGGTCTAGCTCAAACAGAAGTTATGGGTTTGAGGCAGAAATTATTGGATGAGGTTCTTTAGCCTGTGCTATGCAGGAGGTCAGACTACATGATCCCTTCTGGCCTTAAAATCTACAAATCTGTCACCACATCCTTGTGTTGGACACGTTTGTATTTCATTATGATTGCACATTGCAAACCAATCTCTTTGCCACTTTGATTGCATACTGTCTTTTTGCATTGGTATGTATTCTTAATTAGATACCCTTCTGTTCTTTCGCTGCTTGCTAAGAGCTTGATTGCATTAGGGGTTTTTGCCCTGGTGTATCTAGACCAGTGCTGTCCCTCAGCATAGATGCACTGCACTGCTAACAGTGAGGCTTGTGCTGGTGCTACTTTACCCCTAGGAGTGATGATAATGCCTAGCTCTTTTCATCAGCAGATCTCAAAGGCGGTCAGTATCATTATCCCCATTTTACAGATGGGGAAACATGCTCGCTGGGGGATTGCCCATATCAGGCTGCGTCTGTGCAGCTGCATGGCTATGAAATCCCTAATGCAGATGTGCTCGAATGCTTTGATTTGTGAAGAACAATTTCCACGGCCTCTGTAAAGGCCTGCTGTTTTTTTGGAAAGTCAGATGTCCAACTGAGCCTGTTCAGGGCAAGCTTGAACTGCTTCAAGAATTCTGTGATGAAAGTATGATTGGTTAGTTCTTTGAGTGGTTGCAGACATGTATTCCACTCAGGTGATGCACCAACATCAGAGGTTTTTCCTTTAGCAGTACTCGTTAGGGCAGTACACGTACCCTATGTCTCCTTGTGGCTTGTCCTGAGGCTATGTAATGTGGCATCCTGACCCCCCTCAGTTTCTACTTACTGCCAGTGGCCTTAGTTGCATCTCCTCATGTGTGAGGCTTTTCATCGTGTTTTTTTCTCCTCTGTATTTGTCACCAAGGTTTTTTCACTTCGTAAATAGCTTTGATAGTTAGTAGTAGTGGTACCTGTAGTCTAGTTAGCTGCCTTCTGCCTCTGAAATGGCAGCAGACAGACCCTGGGACCCTGATTTTCCCTCAGAAAGGGAAAAGGGGTCACTCTGCATCTTGGAAACTGCCTCAAAAGAGGATCCACAAGATGAATCAGGGATTCATTGGCCATTGCATTCAGTACCTAAGGACACAGTTGTGGCACTGCCATTTTTGATACCTTTGGGCCCACAGGTCTCTGTGACGGAGGTGGACTCGCTCTGTTTGTCTGTGACACCCTCATTGCTACCTCAGGACTCAGTGGGTCTATTGATACCACTTGCAATTCCAGGCCCTTCAACTTCTTCAACACTGGGGCTAAGGTTGATGCCATCGACTTGCGCAGTGCCAGTGATGAAACAGATGCTGTCTTCAGCACAGGTGACTGTGGGTTTGGTATTGGTGCACTCCTCCTCTGTGGCACTGTCTACATCCTCACCTTGGTGCCAGGGGCCTTAGACTCCCCTCTGAGCCTGCACAGACTCAGTCATGCTCCTCAGCACCGACAGGAAGCGATTTTCTGGACTTTTTGGCAATATGTCCGGTACCAACAACCCTCCTATCCTAAGGACTGACTTTGCACTTTTCTTGTTGGTTTATGGGTAAGTCAGGATATCCTGTGACCCCACCTCGGTGGCTTACGCCCATGTTCACAGACTATCCAGAGAGCTCTTTAGGTTCCAATGTGGCATCTTCTCCACATCTCGTCGTCTCCACAGTAGAAGAAATCTTGCAGGTCCTCTAAGCTCCCTGCAGAGGGAAGACATTGGTTCCAAGAGGGTTCTCATTCTTATAGCAATTACAAACTATATTGGCCTCCTACGCCCTGTTCCTCCTTGCAGTGTTCCTCTTGTGACTTGTGGAGAACTTTCTACTCACACAGAGCTAGGACTCCACCCCAGTCTGCAAGCAGACCTGCCTACCCCCAGAGGGATCAGCTTTTAGAGTAGCCCCCGCAGGGCTGTAGGAGAGTGTCCATCCTCTCGAGCCACACAGCTCCTGGAGGAGACTTTGCCAGAGCAACAGCCACTCTCTCATGAGGCCACCTTGGCTATACCAGCGCCCTCCCCGCCACCTCAGGCAGATCCAGGAGTCCCAGATTCCTCGTCTCCCCTCTTAGTGGATTTTAAATCTTACCAGGATCTTCTCCAAAGGATCACTTCAGCTCTGGTTATATAGGGAGAGCCGCGCTGGCGAGCTGCGGCAAACCTTCCACCTGCCCTGGCGCGGGACCCAAGCAGCCACCCACCCAGGCCAGGTGGAGGGACCCAGGCTCCTCATAACTTCCAGTATGGCTCTCCCCAACCTGGCTCTGGCCAGCGGGGCAGCTCGGAGCTGCAGCCCGGCCTCGATAAGAGTTGGGCGGGTAGCTGTGTGGAGCTGCAGTGGACCCTCCACCTGCCCTGGGTGTGGGGCCTGAGCAGCCCCCCACCCAGTGTCCCTGCCCCCCAGGCCCTCTGCCCAGGGCAGGTGGAGGATCTGTGCCTTGGTTCCTCACAGCTGCCCTCCTGGCCTTTACCGTCAGAGCCGTGCGCCGATACAAAATTGTATCCACATCCACCCTGCTATTCGCAGAAATGGTCCGCGGATATAAAGCGGATACCCGCAGATTTGCAGGGCTCTATGCATCAGAGATCAGGCAGTATCCGCACAAACAGTATCTCTGTGGATTGCTTCCTGCATCCATTCAGCATATGTCGTAGCTAGTATTCCTCCCCCACAGATGTGCTTGGCTAATTCAACAAGGGCCCAAGCCACATCTGTGGCTTTCCTCAGGGATGTTCCCATACTGGACATTTTATAGGGCTCTGTGCATACGTTTACTTGGCGCTGTGCAGTCTCAGTGGCCTCTGATGGAAACAGCAATCTTTGTTCAAGTAAACTCCAATCCCATCTCCAAACTGTACTGCTTGGGAGTCACCTGAGTGGGATACATGTCTGCAACCACTTGAAGAAAAAAACGTGACTTACCTGTTCTGTAACTGAGGTGGGTACGGACAGCTATTCCACAACCCACTCTCCATCAGTCTTAAATCAGCTTTTCCAGTGTGAAGGGATGTCAGGGCAGTGCTGCTTTTATATAGCCTCAGGAGGGGTTACGAGGCGGCATAGGGCATGCGCACAGCCCCGACGTGTACTGTTAGGGGAAAAATCTCTGGCACCGGTGCATTTGGCACGAACCCACCAGAGTGCAATACACTTGGGCACCCACATCTTGAAGAACAACAGTTACAGAACAGGTAAGTCACTGTTTTTCCAATTGTTAAATTTCATAAGTATATCGGACTGCATGTAGGAAAACATTGAAGACAAGGCAAATCGGTTAAAAGGACTTTAGCAGCCTGTTTAGGTCCAAAACTACCTTCATTAAAGGTGAGCTGAATCTCATTCAGCAGCCTGTTCAATCCATCTAACCACTCTTTTTGTGCCGTGCAGGTCCCCATCTTATCTAAGTGCCCTTGAGGATTTATTTCTAGATATCTATTTTTAAAACTTAAAACATCTCTAGAAATGCTGCATGGGATAGCTTTCCTTTTCATGACGGTAATTTGGATCCCCAATCAGGGTAATCATGGTCCTTTAAGATAAGGACATGGATTTTTATTTCCCTCTGCCCTGACCTGCCTAATAACTTTGTTTTGCTCTTTTTTTATACTAGCCCGTGTTTTAGTCCCAATAGCCGATGTGACTCTGGAGTACCAGACTTCCTATCTGTGGGTTTTTTTAGTTGGAATTTTATTTGCAATATTAAGTTTGGAATCAATGTGTAACTATCTGTCTCCCTGCTCTTACTCTATTTACTTTCAAGGCGATATGATAGCATAGATTCCACTGTGAGTGGCCGATCTGACCTAGAATCTGCATCTGAGTCTAGTCAAATGACAAGCCACCAGTACTCGCTAGAAAGCAGGCAGTCTCTAGATTTGTCCGATAGGTGGGTTAACCTCTTTACAGCTAGATGTTTGTCTAATCGCCTTGCTGTTGCTGTTGTGATGTCATCTTGTGATGTACTTCAGCTGACTTTCATTGTTTGCATGCCTTCACTGTATTTCCGAGCTGTGGTAGCTTAATGGTGGGCTGATGTCATTGTTTGTTTCCATTCCAGGTGTTGTACTTAAGTTTGTTTCTTTTTAGTGAAATGTAACATTTTATAAAGTAGGGGGAAAACTCTTAATTGAATACATTTCTCACATCAGAACAGGTCTATTCCTTTGATGCCTAACTGTTCTGTTTACTGTAGAGTCTACAGTCTTTCTTCACACATTCACATGGCTCCCATTGCATTCATGTGACTTGTGTGCACTGGAGCCAAGGGCTGGGTCTGGCCCTAGGAGGCATCCTAATTTGATGGTAGCTTTGTAAAACGACTTATCCTCATTACTGGCTTTAAATGTCCGTTATAAAAAATTACAGTAGCTATTTTCACAAAACAGGATTCATTTTAAAGTATTGAGCACCTTTCAGATTAACATAAACTTGCCTAATATTAACAAAATAGGCAGTCCTTGATATTAGTGAAAATGCAATTAACTGTTCTAGCATTCCTTAAATTATAACACCATAATATCAAAACACCAAAATTTATCTGAACTTGCATTATTATAATCTTTCACCGATAACTGTTCTACTTCAAACAGCCATTCCTTAATTTTTGTAGAAGATCTGTGTCATAATTGTTATGGAAGTTTTTGACCCTGCAGACTATTATGGTAATGTTTGATCCCTTGATTTAAGAAATGTTATATGTTCTCTTAGTAGATGATCATCTTTCAGTATCTACCCCATTTGAATGTGTTCCATGTTTATATTTCTGTTGTTAATGCATTTAATTCACTATTCTTCTGGTCTTATCATTTAAACTGTCCTTTGAAAAAATGTTTTTTAACTTTCTTTCCTCCCCTTCACTCCTTCCTCCTTTTTTTTTTTTTTTTGCCTCCTCTCCCTTTTTTTTTTGTCTTTCGTCTATCAGACAAGGCTCTCTAGTTAGAAGTGAAAAGGTCAGGATCATTCCATTTGATTCTGAAGTTGGAGAAGAAGAGTGGGAGAGTAACTATGAGGAGCTAGGAAAACTGCTAATAGAGGAATTCCTAGAAAAAAGTAATAGAAATAGAAATTGTCAGGAAACAAATGTAAAGAAAACCCAAACGCTCTCAAAAAAGGAGACTTTCAACCACCATGAAAGATCAAGATATTGCCAGAATGTGTGTGTGGAGTCAGGAACTTTAGATATTCCTAGATATCCTCAGGAATATGATACAATAGATAGGAGAAGGAAAAAGAAACTAAGATACAAAAATTTTGAAGAGAGTGAACAAATAAGCTTACGTTATAATGGAAGTCTACAATTTCCTGTGGAGAAAACAGTCTCTTTCAATGGTATAGCAACTAGGTCTGAACCTAGCAGTGTTTTCCCAGTATATGAAGGAACTGAAAAATATAACAGCTGCAGCATTGAAAATAAAGAGCAGCTACCTGATTATCCAATTTTGCGTCCGTACAAAAATGGCCTAATGGTTAAAAGTGGCAAGTGGACCAACAAGCAGCTGACAAACCATGACTGTGATGGCTCAGTTCACTTTGACAGTGAAGAAGTAACAAATGCAGAACAACCAGTCAATACTTTTGTGCCATTAGATGACCTGGAAGAATTTGACAGCAGTGCTTCTGAGGAGCTTCAGTATTCACCTGTTTCAGATGATGAAATGGAAGAATTAGCTATACTTTCACAAACATGGTGCAAGTCAAATGTTTGTCATCTTGACCGCTTCACAGATAATTTTGCTGCAAATTCAGTATCTCAGTTGCAAAAGGCGAACTCTGACAAAAAACATAGGACCAGAGGAGGCAAGTATGGCTATCCAGTGCAAGACTTGACTCTTTCTCCAGTTGAGGAGCCAAGTGAGGAATATGTTGATGCGATGGATGAACTGCAGTGTCTGGTAGAAACTGTATCTGAATACTTGGCTGAAAAGGAGGAAGAGATTAGCAAATTTGGTACTCTCCCAAAAGCGAAAAAAAATTCTGAGTGTCTCTCTCTCACGCAGGATAATGCTGATAATTCAACGGAGAAATATGTACACCCTGATCAGGCAAAACCTACTATGATGGAGAACAAAGAGAACAGCAAAGGCAAATCTGAATCTCTCCCAGACTTGTCAGGTGTAAAGAACACTGTCAATTCCTTGTTTAGTTCTTTCACTGACAAGGTAGGCTCAAGTACAAAGCACCTCACAACCTCTGTTGAAAAGCTTGTGTCTTCAGCACCAGAGAAACCAGAAACTCTAAGCCAATCGGAGGGTGGAATCTCAAAGAGATTCTCTAGCAAACCTAAAGCTGAGCATTTAGCCCCAGAAGTGAAAGTGGAAAGTAAGGCTGATATAAAAGTTTCCATACATTCATTTTTACCATCCCAGACAAGCAGTGACAAAGGGATGCATGATGCAAACTTCAGTAACACAGAAGCCACTAAGAGCGACAATATAGCTTCTACAGCTCCTTGTCTTCAGGAGTCCTCAGAAAATACCACCACGAGCCAGCAGCCTTCACCTCAGAATCAAAATTCAGTTATGAGTTCAGTTTTAGGTATGTTTAATCCTTTAAAAATCTTCACTGAAAAAGAAGTACCAAAAAAAGTAAACATAAAAGAGGAGCAAACCAAGGGAGGAGGACATCTCATAAGTGCTTGTGAGACAAACAAAAGCGAGAAATCCTCTGAAGAGAACACAATCACCAGTGTTGTTTCTGAAACTAACCAAAATGAAACTAAAAGTGAGTCAGAAGATCACACAAGCAGCAATTCTGTGTCCTCACTCTTTGGTAAACTTACAAACTCAGTCAGTTCCTTTAGCTTGAAAGCCAATTTTGAGGGTCTAGTAGTACCCAAGCAGCAGAGTGGGCCACAGAAGTCTTCAGATTTTCATCAGGTGGCACATCAGCCAGACATAATTGTAGAAGAGTGCCTAAACCTTTCAGGAAATCATTGTCCAACAGGTAACGAATTGGAAAACAGGAAAAGTGGAAGTAAAGTGGAGGTTCATTCACAACCTGCAGAGCACAGTATAACACCTGATAACTTTTTCCGCCCACTCAAAAAATCCTTCAGCCAGTTATTGCTTCCTTCTGCTGAATCTGTGCAAAAAGAAACCTCATCTGGACTCTCAAAAGGCCACAGATCTGAAAGTAATATAAGAGAAAACAGTTCCACAAATGAACGTTCCTTCCCATTTACTGGTAAACTACAGATTCCTTTTTTTAGTGGTTTTGGTTTTTCAGATAAGCAGCAGAATACAAAAGAGAGAGGAAGCATTTTTCCTTCTTTGTTTAAATTTGCTTCTGCAGAAAACCTGGTAGCCTCAAAAAATCAAACCAGTCACAGTTTTAGTGACATAACTTCAGCGGTTAAAGATGAACACAAAAGTAGTTATTCAGGAAATGCCAAATTTTGCTCATTAAAGTCTACTTCAGTTCCAAATATACCAAATCATAAAGAGGAACCTATAAGAATAAAAAACACTCATAAGGAAAACAATACATGTGCACAAGAAAATAGAAACCAAGAAAGTGCCTCAGCCACCTTTAAAGTTACACATACACAGTGTGGATCTGTGAATGGTCATGAAGAAAGTAGAAATATAAAACAGGATATGATGACAGCAGGACTAAACACAACAGACATAAAATCCATGTCTTCTGGTGGAGTCAGAGACCTTAAAAGTATGGATGATATAAAGAAGAAAAACGCACAACAAGGTTTGCTTTCGGGGCGTTTTTGGTTTTCTTCTTCTGAAAACACTCCCAATAGGCAAGAGTTGAATGTTAAAAATGAAAGTGAGAACCAGAAAAACAGTTCACCTGGGTTATTTTCTGGGATATTTAAATTTGCTTCAAGTGAAGATATGTCTGACTGTAAACAAGATGAGATGAAATCAAATTCACTAGGCCTCATGAAGTTTTTTGATAGAAATGAGGAGTCTAACTTAAAAAAAAAATCCAGTAGCTCAGACATAACTTCTGATGCTCAAGGAATCCCTATGGAAAAACAAGAAACTTCCAGCTTTTTAAAAAGTTTCATATTCAAACCAAAAGAGAAACTGCATGATATGAAAGTGACTGAATCTTCCAAAACTAGTGACCATTTACCCAACATAATAGTAAACAAAACAGAGGAACACCATATTCCCTGCTATGGGCGCTCTGCATCTCAGAATGAGCTGTGTTCTCAACAGACGGTACAAGATTTATCTGGGAAATCTATAATTGGCAGGCAAGTCCTTAACCAAGATATAGAATTTAAAATGTATCAGACTTTCTTAAATGAAGGATCCAATGAATTTCTTAACTTTTCTTTGTTGGATGGTAAAGCCCATAACATATCGGAGCAGTATCCAACTTTTGAAGAAACAAGAAGTCATTCTAGCTTTGAATGGGAGTATGACACGGGAGAATTTCCAGCAGACACTCAGGAAGTAGCATTGCCAGTTTATTATGTCTTAAACCAGAACTTGGATGTACCTACTGAGTTTTTGGACTGGCCTATATCAAATGACACAGTAATGAATCTATGTAAAAAGGATGGAAATGCAAATGTTATCGACTGGAGAATAAATGCAAATTGTGACAGACAGAGTATAGATTTAAGTCTGTCATATGAATCCTTTGATCAGTTAGTGTTTCAAGAAGTCTGTTCAGAAGAAAATGATATGCGGACAACTAGTTCTCTCAATGGAAATGGCAGTAATCTTCCACCTTTTGAAACAGACTGCAACTGCTCATTAGAAGAGTTGCCTATGGACTTAAGCTACTCATCTGGTTGTGATGGAACTATGTGGACTTTAATTGACCAAGAGTCTATAAGTATGGATGAAAGTTTTGTGTATTCAACGTACAGTCAGGAGTACGAGCACTGGCTGACGCTGCTTGAGCATGGTGTATGGTGGCCATCAGAAGATGGTGACTGTGGATACTACATGTATAGTGATGGTCAGTATGTCTATTCACTGCTCACTGATCCTACGGGACAGTATGTCTATGTATGTGCACCTGAAATGTACTCACATCAAGAATATTGGAACTATAACTTTCAGATGGATTCAATTCCAAGGGCAGTGTTGGAAGATAACATGATTGCTGTTTGTGGTTTCAAAGTCCCTCTTGGCAGTGAAGATGAACTATTGTGGTTTGCTGAAGAGGAGCAGCTAGATAATTACCTTATGAATAAGCCTCTTGATTTGTCTGTAGCTTTGCAAAGAAGTGATCAGCTAATGAACATGAATTTGGAGACTTTTTCACAAATGTTTGACGAGTCTATTTATTACCAAAGAGAGCAGCCATTAGATTTTTCAGGTTATAAACTTCAAAAACTCAAAGTAGATTTTAGGCCTGAAAAGGAAAGTGGGTATTATTCAGAAGAACCTCCACTAACCCTTGATCTTAGAACACATTCCAAAGTGACTTCTAGTTGGATGTTAAATAAAGAGTTTGACATCAAGCAAACAGACAAAACCATTCCTATAACAACTTCGGAGAGTGGATCATTAGGATTTTTTGGCTTCAATCTGTTTCAGTCCTCTCATAAAACAGATGAATCTTCTGTATCTGCTGAAAGTTGGACAGAAGTCAAAAAGAGTGCAGAAGATAAAAAAACACCAATGAACAAAGTCACATCTTTATTTTCTGCTTTGGGTGGTCTAATTGGAAAGGGTTCGGGTTCTGACATTAATGAGTCTTTGGAGGTTTCTACCATGAAGACAACAGGTACACAGTCAAAATTACCTGGACATAAACATGATGTTCTGTCATTAACATCAAAATTAGGGGATGATACACAAACTGGGCAAAAGACTCCCACTGAGCCTGAATTAGGGAGAAATGGTGCAACAGAATTTCATAAACTAGAATCTATTAGAAATGAAAAGCATAAATTTAATCAGACTAAAAACATCCATATGAAAAAACAAGGATTAACAAAATCCCCTTCTCAACTAAGCCAAACTACTCCTGATAGCAAGGCAAGTAGAGCAGATAAAACCATTAAGACAAGTCCAGTTTCAAGTCATCTTGGAACCCAAGTAAGCAGTGAGGAGCACAAGAAACCTCAGCCAAATCAGAACCAGTCATCCACGGAGCCAGAGGAAACTTTATTTAAAAGTGCTCTGAAACTCTTTAGTTTAGGAGAAGATTCTTCTGCAAATTCAACAGCTGAAAAAAATCCGGCTTCTGGATTTTTTGATTTCTTTAAAACACAGGTAAACAAAGGGCCACAGCCATCATCAAATCTGGAAAAAAATGAAAACAATAATAAAACACCTCAGGAGAGAAAGGAGACTTCAGGTATTTCATCATTGTTTGGTTCCCTGGGGGATATCTTCAAAGGAGATGCAGTCTCTTCTCAACAATTGGCAAATGCCACTGTTTTACCAACAACCGATAGCAGCGTTTCAGTTGAGTTCAGAGAAAAATTTGAAAAGTCAGGCAGCCAGCATAGTAGTATGCAATCCCTTTCTTCTGCCATTGTCGGAGAGATTAGAACAGAGGCTCTGAACAAGCAGACCTCACCTAGTCATAGTATACAAATGGAGCAACCAAACAGAACGGTAGAAGAGGAGAACAACGATAGCAAAAACTCTGGAAATGTATTATACAAGCCAGTACACACAGGTCCCAGAATTGGTCAACTGAGAGAGCCCCTAGTGCAACACAGTAGTGCATCAGTGGTTATGCCAAAGCAACAAGGAGATAATCTTACGGGTGTCGTACCTGATAAAATGAAACCAAGTAAGCCAGATCAGACATCTAGAGAGTCAGGGTTTAGTTTGCCTTTCAGTTTTTCAAATGCCACTGCTTCAAAACCACAGCCAGCACAACCACTCAGCAGGAGTATATTCTCATTCTTTAGTGGATCAGAGATCCCTACATCTTCAGCATCTGCTGCTAATCTTCCTAATGCTGAGCAGCTAGAAACAGAAGGGCTATTTAAGCTTCCCTCCTTCTTTTCGACTGGTCCGACTGTCAAGAAAAGTGTGCCTCAAAGTAGTTCCAGCTTTAGTTTCTTCAATCTGACATCTTTTTTGGATGAAAAACCACAAACTCCACCAGAGAAGGAAAACATTGCAAAACATGCTCAGCAAGCAAACTCTAAGCCATTTATGAGGCAAAGCATTTCTGTTGACTCTAGTATCAGAGTTACCAGACAATCAGGCTTGGACAGTAAAAAAGAGGCTCCTGGTATTGTGGAGCCAGCAGTTAGCAAACAAGAGACATCGAACAACTTCCCCAGCAATGCAAATGAATTAAACATTCCCGTAGAAGAGCGTTCAGTAGAAAGTGTTGCTGAAGTAAGCAAAGAGAATGGTGTAGAAAAGCCTTCACAGATTGATAGGAATGCCACAACAGAGCCAGTTTCTTCTGATCCTTGCCTTGAAGTTTCTAAGCTACAAGAGGACAGTGAGTCCTTTTCTCCAGAGTTTCAGGAGCCAAAAGAACATCTCCCAGACAGCACAGGAAAGGAAGAGCGTATTACACCTTCCTCAGCTAAGGAAGAGTATTCATGTTCAAAAGGACAAACTTCTGGAAACGGGGGTGGCAGTTCAGTTTCAGATGAAAAAAACAATTTCACAAATTTAAATGACTTAAATGTTACCAACAGTGTATCAAAGGAGGTCATCTCAGAAGAAAATTTGAATGTACCCAAGCATAAATTACCTGGGCACAAATTACCCGAGCCTACCTCTGGACTTAGATTAAAGCAGGCACAAGAGTCAAAGTCTTTCTCAAAGATGCCAGAAACACCTAATTTGCAAAACAAACCGAAGGAACCTGAGAATGACAAATCAGTACTGGATTCTTCAGTGGAAATATTTTCAAGCTTCATGACAAAAGTGAAATCTCCTAGAACTTTATCTGGCTTGTTCTCCCAATCTCAAACTCCAGCTGCTCCTAGTGCTCAAAAGAAAAGCCCCTCCTTTTTTGGTCTCTCTTCTCTCCCAAGTGGACCAGCTCCAACTTTCACAAATGATCTTTTTGGCATTTTTAAAGGTGCAAAGGAAACCTCAAAAGAAGAGGTTTGTCTGAAACCCACTGCCAAACCTCAAGAAAGCAATAGGGCAAAAGACACCATATGGTCAATTCCTATAAAAGATTCCAAAAAGCTTGAAGAAATATCCACAGCCGAAGTGTCTGAAATAAAGACCAGCAATTCTCTGAAGGAAACTTACACATCAGACTCAGAAGAGAACTCCACAAAAGATTCTAGTGTGCAAATAGAAATTGGAGAAAATCAAAGACTTGAAACCAGCCAAGAGAAGTCTCAGCTAAATGCTTCAGAAATGTTGGTTTCAGGTGAAGATCAAGTGCCTGAAGTACTTCAATTGAATGCTAATTTACAGCCCTCTGTAGAGTTGGGGAATGATGACCTGTGCCACTCAGACTTGGACAGTGCAGTCGGTACAGAACAGACAATGACAACTGACCAGACAGATCTCAATTTGTGTCACTTAGATGTGGGCACTACACATGTAACAGAAGAGCCAACAGCTCCCACTGAGGCAGATGTTAACTTCTCCCAGGCTGACCTTAATAGTGTACTTGAACTGGAACCCAGAGCTCTAATTGATGAGGCAGATTTAAATTTGTGCCAGTCAGATCTGAGTACTATTGAATCAGGACTAGTCATTCCAGGGGATCAGGCAGATATTAATGCCTATCAGTCAGATGTGAATAGGACCCTTGAAATAGAACCCAAAACTCCAGCTGATGAGACCAATGTTAATTTGTACCAGCCAGATGTGAATAGGACTCTTGAAATGGAACCAAACATTCCTGCAGAGCTGACAGAGCATTTAACAATGAATGAAACGACTACAGGAGGAACTAGCCCCAAATGTGATTTGAATAAACAGTGTAAACCAACTAATGTTCCCCTAGATGCAAGTAGTAGTAAACCTGTGTTTGAAATGCCAAGTATGCCTACTTTGGCAAAATTCAGTTTCATGTCATCTTCTACGGAGGGTGGAAAGCCATTTGGGTCCTTCTTCTCACAACAGCCACCTTCTGCAAGTAAAACTGCAGCAGAGCCAGGCCTTATGTCCAGTTTTAAGAAGTTTTCTTCAACTCTGTTTGAAGGAGGTAATGAAGAAAAAGTGAGTAAGACAGACAGTGTCCAAGGGGCAGTGTTTGGCAAGAAGCTAGATTTTTCATTTCCTTGGCAAAAAGACAACAAGGAGACCTCTGTCAAAAGGGAACTGGATGTGCTGCCGCAGCTTTTATCAAAATCAGATGTAAAGGTTCTGGAAACAGTCAGTGCAGATGAGAATTCAAAATCTGCTGTGTCTAATCAACTAGATGATCCAAATACTGAATCAAGTTTGTCTGCTGAGCAGCCTGACACGGTAAATGCTGAACTTTCCGAAGAAGCGTCTGGAACCAGCACTGTTGATGTGTCCAGCAAAAAGTTAAAAGATAGAGTTGCTGAAGAATCTGAAGATCAACAAAGCACAGTTTCCAATAAACTGTCTCATCCTTCTTCTGTGGAAGAACCACCAGGAGAGTTATCACATCAGCGGGTTGAGTCTGAACAGGAGGATCTTGTTTCTTGTCCTGACACAGTAGCACTTCATCCTGGATCACAAGCAGCAGATCTGAATAGCACAGAACCATCAAAGAAGAAAAGGCCAGTTACAAAAGCAGCATAATAAATGGTGTCAAGCAATTGACCATTTATAATGCAAGTGCTCTCTAGCAGTAGATATCAAACTTTGTGGTACTGTGCATAGTTCAGTCTCATCTCTATTTATGATCAATTGTTTGTAGCATTACTTGTAGTTGACATTAGAGAATACTGTTGTGTAGTCACTAGATTAAACACTAAGTCCTTGTATCATTTTTCTCAACTTCCTCCGCTCTCCTTTGTGTTTTGTAATTAGCTTGCTTATGTGCTCCTTTTGTGTACTGTCTCAGTGAATGAGTTGTGTTGAGTGTTACTTTCATTAGCCTTTCACAACTTAATTCTTTCCGTGATAAAAGTCGGGTATGTGCAGAATGGTTTTGCTTACTTGTTTAGTGATTATATTCACTGAAAAAACATTTGTAACACTAGATAATACACCTCTACTCCGATATAACGCGACCCGATATNACGCGGTTTCACCTATAACGTGGTAAGATTTTTTGGCTCCCGAGGACAGCGTTATATCGGGCTAGAGGTGTACTGTGCTGTGCCCAGAAAATGAGGTTATTTATAAAATAGATATTCAGCCTTTAAATTGTTGAAGCTTAATTTGCCATTGTAATAATTATTACAGAAATATTTAGAATGCTTCCCAATTTTTCAGGCTTTTTAATATTTCCAAAGGTGGCAATGAAGGTATTACAGGTTAAACTGTAAGGTTGTGATTCATTAAAATCTCTACAAAATCTACATACTTCAAGCAATGTAGGATGCTACCGAGTAAGGTTTGCAGTAGTTCACGAACCCCTATTTTGTCCTGTGTATATTCCAAATTACAATTGCCTCAGTCTCACACATGGTGGAGATTTGCTGAACTCCCATTGGTGGGCAGTGAAAGGGAAGCTTGCTCTCCCATATGTCCCTATTGTTAACTATACTATGAACAGAGGAAATCAGACTCCAGGGCTGCCAATCCAGCACCAAATGCAATTAAAAAATGTAGCATATGTGAGAAGCACACATAGTGCATTAATTCCAATTGACCATCATTCATGAATCAAAATCTATTCCCAAAGTGCCTGTAACTGATGCATTGCTCGTGCGCATTAAGGTCAAAACATTATCCATCCATATTAGGTGATTGAAAGTATTATACATATACCGAAGTAAAATGTTTTAGAAATGGTTTCTGAGGGAAATCTTAATATGGAATTTCCTGATTCTGCATGTGAAATTTCCATTCCAAAACGTCCTCATTTTTATGTGCGGTTTTTATATGGAATCATTGCTTTCCAAAGAGTTCAGTAGGATTAAGATGTATGCGCTCCTTTTGCTAAGAAATATCCATCTTTCTGGTCACAGATTCTGGCAGCAGTACAATTAATGAGGCGGAAGTAAAGAGCATCTAAAATAGTGGAAGATGAGCTATCTTCCTTTGATTCCCATGTGCACATTTCTACTCTTCTGTGTTGATTAGAATACCTTCATTGTCAACCCTGGCTGAATTTCTTTAGAATAGGGGAATAGTATAGTGCTGGTATGATTACTGTTACAAATTTGGTTAGTATACCAATAGGCACTGCATTTCTGTCTCTTGCTATAGTACCTACAGTAGGTTTATGCCCAATTGCTGATGTAATTTAGATTAGTTCAGGGATTACAGTGGTTGGATACCATGAATTGAAAATACACTTCTAACAAGCCAGAATATAGCCAAGCTTCCCACTAAATTTATAGTCTTATAGTTTCCGTGCAGATTGTTAGTCACTAAACTTGCTGTTTGTTGCATGTTTCCTCCCTGCCACTGCCTTTTGACTTATTTATCTCTTACTCCCTCCCAGCCCTGCTGGAAGTAGCAGGTATGGCTCCTCGTGTAACGTCAGTCAGGGAAGCTCTCAGCTGAGTGAGCTGGACCATTACCATGAGAGCACCCATGGGTCTGAGCAAGAGGATGAACCCCGGGAAGGGGAATCCAATCATTCCTGTCACAGCTCTGGCAGTTATCAGAAGGATGGCCAGGAGTGGCGCAGTGAGCCGGAGGAACACCCTGAGCATGACAGCGAAACAACAGAGAGGGAAAAGGTCTGTGTGAGAGAGGAGACAGCTCAAGATCATTCTGCATCCAAATTAACTCCACAACTTGAGAAGCCCAAGGATATCCCTGCAGGGCGGCCAGAGAGGTAAGTGAAGTGTAGAATCATAGAATATCAGGGTTGGAAGGGACCTCAGGAGGTCATCTAGTCCAACCCCCTGCTCAAAGCAGGACCTAATCCCAACTAAATCATCACAGCCAGGGCTTTGTCAAGCCTGACCTTAAAAACCTCTAAGGAAGGAGATTCCACCACCTCCCTAAGTAACCCATTCCAGTGCTTCACCACCCTCCTAGTGAAAAAGTTTTTCCTAATATCCAATCTAAACCTCCCCCACTGCAACTTGAGACCATTACTCCTTGTTCTGTCATCTGGTACCACTGAGAACAGTCTAGATCCATCCTCTTTGGAACCCCCTTTCAGGTAGTTGAAAGCAGCTATCAAATCCCCCCTCATTCTTCTCTTCTGCAGACTAAACAATCCCAGTTCCCTCAGCCTCTCCTCATAACTCATGTGCTCCAGCCCCCTAATCATTTTTGTTGCCCTCCGCTGGACTCTTTCCAATTTTTCCACATCCTTCTTGTAGTGTGGGGCCCAAAACTGGACACAGTACTCCAGGTGAGGCCTCACCAATGTTGAATAGAGGGGAACGATCACGTCCCTCGATCTGCTGGCAATGCCCCTACTTCTACAGCCCAAAATGCCGTTAGCCTTCTTGGCAACAAGGGCACACTGTTGACTCATATCCAGACACACTGTTGTCAGTATGTCACTGTAAAGTAATGGAGATGTTGTAACATACAGTGAAATCATACACACCGACATTCCACTTTCCACGGGGGTGCTTGACCCATGCTCTTCCCTAGGCCCTGCCCCCACTCCACCCCTTCCCCCAAGGCCATGCCCCCTGCCTCTTCCCGCCCCTGCCCCTCCCCCGAGCGCGCCCCTACCTCCCTTCCCCTCCTCCCTCCCAGCGCCCTTCTGCATGCTGCTAAACAGCTGATCCACGGTGGGTGGGAAGCGCTGGGAGAGAGGAGGAGACGCTGATGAGCGGGGCTATGGGGTGGGAGGGCTGCCAGTGGGTGCTGAGCACCCACTAATTTTTTCCCCTGGGTACTCCAGCCCTGGAGCATCCACGGAGTCAGTGCCTATGAGTGAAATGCTCATTTTACTGTTGACATGGATATCATCTGGTTAACCCCGAAGTTGGAAGCGAGTCTGCGATGTTCCCATCTTAAACTCTACCCAAACAAATCGGTTGATCATATTAACATGCTGTATTCTGATAAATACACCTCTACCCCGATATAACGTGACCCGATATAACACAAATTCAGATATAACGCGGTTTCACCTATAACGCGGTAAGATTTTTTGGCTCCCGAGGACAGCGTTATATCGGGGTAGAGGTGTATCTTTACACTCAGTGACAGATGTTTGGGAAACTTAAACTGTATTTACTGGATAGCTGAGCTGCAGGCACCCTCCTTCAGTGACCTAGCAACTCATTTGCAATATTTTTTTCCTCCATTCTTAATGAGGGATATATGAGGCAGGCCTGGAGTAGCTGGATTGCTCATGATTGGAAAAGCTATGCGCTTATCTCCATATTAGCAAACCAAACCTGTTTAGTGGCAGTGAACTTTGTGGCAGGACACACGTCATCCATCCAAACCTGAAAGGAATGGAAATAAGAAGTTAAGGCATTTTTTCCCACCTTCATATTTCATTCAACACTACCAATATCACACTCCCTAAAACTTTCACTCCCATCTCCAACAGATACCAAAAAGCAATATATCAGCTTCATCAAACTTGCACTCTAACACAGAACCTTAACAGTGACCTCAGGGTTTTATACCAGTTGTTCATCACATCTGACTGTTAGATATTCCATGCATTTGGGAAGCTAAACCACCTTAACACTGCTGATGACAATTTGCAGTCCAGCACAGCTGTGAACTAGTGTCTTGTCCTACTGGAAAGCCGAAGAGCAACTGATTTGATCATTTATGCCATTCTAAATTGATTATTATTGATAGTCTTGACTACTCAGAGGGAAGAAATGTACAGTTTATCATCTATAAAAATTCCTACACTTTGGAACATTATTTGCATAATCAGTGTTAGTTTTCAGGAACTGTATAATTGCAATTGCCCTGTACTCTATCTGACTGCCATTATTAGCCTGTCAGAGTACAATGATTTGAATTATTATTGTAGGTTATTTCTCAGTATTCATCAAATGAATAAGCAAATTTTTCTACTCTGATTCACTGCTATAATTCCTCTGCTATTGGTCCTGTACTGTAATGTTCCAGCCTTTTTGCCAGTGGTGAAGACAGCCCTTCGATATTTGTCTCACTTCAGCTGAAACAGAAATACTCCTGGGCTTAGGACTGGTCTACACGCAGGTTTTGTATCAACATAACTATTTGCTTAGGTGGCTGACTTCTTACCAAAATAGTTAAACTGGTCCAAGACCCTAGAGGGGATGCAATTATGCTGGTATAAAGGTGCTTTATGCCGGTGTAATTATTCCCTTAAATGTAGAGAAGGTTAAGGGGTGACTTGATTACAGTCTATAGGTACCTATGTGGGAACAAATACTTAATAATGGGCTCTGCAGTCTAGCAGAGAAAGGTCTAACGTGATGCAGATGCTGGAAGTTGAATCTAGACAAATTCATTCTGGAAATAAGATGTAAATTTTTAATGGTGAGAGTAATTAACCATTGGAGCAACTTACCAAGGATTGTGGTGGATCTACCATCACTGGGATTTTTTAAATCAAAATAGAATGTTTTTCTAAAAGCTCTGCTCTAGGAATTATTTTGGGGAAGTTCTCTGATCTGTTATATAGGAGATCAGATTAGATGGAACCTGTGAAACTATGAATACGAATGAACTGTACAGATATAAGCACCTTTTTACTAATATAGGTAAATAGGTGCAATTTTTGTGTAGACAAAAATTGTCAGAGACCTAAAAAGAAAGCTCCACTACCAACAAAAAGACTGGTGAAAAAGAGAGCGCTAAACTTTTCTAAAAATCTTGTGGCTAACTTCATTCACCTCCTTCAGACTTGATCCTGCTTTCCTCTTACAAATCAGCAAAATTCTTTCCGCAGAAATAACTATTTCCTGTTTGTTTACATTGTCAGTTGTCATGTGTGTCTGGCACTGCACAGACAGGTAAAGACCAGGTGCCTTCCCCTTAATGCTCACCATGTAAATGGGAAATGTACAAAGGATGGACTAGTGCTATGTGAGGTAAGGGAGAATGTATAGACAAGTACATGGTGGGTGGTTGTGGTATAGACGTATGATCAACCGGAGTGTTTGAAGGACAGATATGCACACGCCCCACCAGTCGGGGTGGTAGCGGCAGCAATTTGATAAACTGCATTTATCATGGACCTGTGACCACAAACATACCCCTCCTACTCCCTTTCTGCTGGGACTGCTTTTAACATTGCAAATCTCTAAGCAACTTGAGACTGTTATTTTTTTAAAGCTACAAAAATATTTCTTTCCCTCACATGTGGAATTTCTCCCCCGAAAAGACCAGGAACGAGTTTGTCTCATTATCTAAGTCATTAAGAGTCAGAATAGTTGTTTTATACCGTTAGAAAGCTAGGAATTTCTCTTTCCCATAGTTGCTATTTCAGTCCAGTGCCTCTTATTCCTAACTGCCCTAGATTGGCATCTCCTTTACAGGAGTATCTTTGGGGTTGTATGTGGCTTTCTGATGTCCTGGATATTCATGTGCCTCTTGAGGTGTAATTGCATTTGCACTCCAGTTCCTTAACAATAATGCCACATTCTGAATGAGTGTATTTCACTTTGTAGTTTTTCTATTTCTAAAATTGTTCTCATGTCTTTGTTTTAAGTTACCTTGATGAAAATGAACCCCCAGCGTTTTCTCCCGCAAGAGCTTGCTGGCTCCGAGCCATTAACAAAATACGACTACGGCTTCAGGAGGTAAGGTTACATGTTACTTCACTTTTTCCTCCTTTTCTATGCTTGCTAATTTTTTAGATTTGTGCCTGGAGACTCTTTGTGGGACACCTCATAGTTTTAGTTACTGAAATTTTGCTAGTAGAGAAAACACCATACAAAGCTGGAATCTGTGTATTGTACCGAGGCCTGTGGTGTTAGAGCCACTTAGAAACAAATGCTGTGGTAGAATTGATAGTTCAGTAGCTGGACATTTCAGAAGGGATTTTAACAGACCTGGAGCTGAATATTCAGAAAAAAGATGCAGAATCTGTGAAAGTGCTTTCTAATTTGTATAAAATGTATTTGAAACCAACAGACATGGCTGCTAGATAATTTGGGACTGAATTGTTGATTATTTACTTTGACCAGTTCAAAATTCAGAGTGTATGTGTTTTTCAAACTATTATCAGAATCTCTTGTTAGCTCAGTAGGATTGTTTCTCTTATAGTGCAGAATTGTTTCTTGAGAAGCTTTACATCAAACACTTCATAAATCTTTAATCGATATTAATGGGTGTATATCCTGACATCTCTGAAAATGTAAGGGGTTTGTTAACCTTGTTATTTAGAAGTTTAAAAGGAACAGATTGGGAGGTTTACTTCTGCATTTGGAATATTCTGATCTGAAAAGCATAAAAACAGTTTTCAGTATGAGTTTTACACACTTTTTATCCTGTGTTCAGTCACGGAGAATATATGGTGTGTTCAGTTTCTACAGATGGTAAGCTGTTGCCTGCTAGCAGAAGCACACGCTTCATGTCTTCCTTTTATATGTGGTCTTTTCCTCTGTCTGCTTTTTAATGGTATGGGTGTTACAATGATATCTGTCTGCTTGAAGGCTTTGATAACGTCCTGCATGGGATACAGTTGAGTACCACTAGCAGAATTTGTTTCTATTTCCTGCCTTTCTTTTGGATCTGTTTCAAGTATGTGTCTTGGGAGACAAAATAGCTGTGTGTCTTGTTCTCCACAGTTCCATTTTTGGCTCACCTTAGTCATAATCCAGACCCCGTTTCCACCTAATTCTTGAGATCTATAATGCATCAAATGATGGTGCTTTTACTATTTTAAGGTCAATGAAGTAAATTCACATTTTGGATTGGACTAACTGGGTTTTTAAGAAGAATATGTATCAAACTTTAGGGACAAAACTGGCAGGGCTTGTTGGGCACTGGTGTTGAGAAGAAAGGAAGCTTTTGTTTAACTGATGTCATATGGTATATACTTCCTGCATACAAAATAAAACAGAATTTAGTTTTGCCGTAGAGTATGGAGAATATGACAAAATTATCCCTGCTGAAGAAAATGAAATGGATTGTAGCACCTATACCTAGTACCACAGAGATTACTCTACATCGCCAGTGGATCTCTGTCCTGATGTGGAAGGACCACTTACAGATGTGAGAGGCAAATTCAGTATCCATATGAATTCAAAGCTTTGACTTTCCGCTAATGTGATCGGTAAACAAGCCAATGGCTGATTATTACAATTCTGGTTTTGGTAAAGTAGCCACATGTCCATTACCCATTGACCTGAGCTGGCAAATTCCTCTTACAGATACTGAAACTGGTTGTAGTAACTTTGGTTTGCTAATCATCTGGGTAGGAATTTGAACCACTAACCCAGAGATAGAAAGCGCCATATGTGGTTATCAATCCAGCCTCCCACCTAGGAAGAGATTAACCCTCATGTGAGTGTTATGCATACATCCTACAGCATCATGAGTCAGTGAGATAAGATTTTAATGTAAGATTTGATAGATACAAAGAGGTACAGTAAGTTGTGAATATGCAAATTACTAAAAACTTCTTCTTCCAGTGTTTGTCTCTGTGTTTGTTTGTTGGTTTGTTGAATTCCTTTGAATGGAGACTTACAGATGAGTCAAAATGTGACTTCCCCATTTCTTAGCTGGTTTGTCCCTGGATTACTGCAGTCATCTAAAAAGAATTAACTTGAATCATTCCAGAATAAAACCATGGTTTCTAGCCCAGCAAGGGCTCTGACTGAATCCTCATACTCTCACACAACAGGCTTGTCTATACAGGGAAATTAATAAGAATAGCTATTGTGGTTAATTTTTCCACGTAGGCACTCTTATTCTGGAACAAGAGTGTCTGCACAGGGAGCTATTCTGGAAAACGGTTGTGCTTTAAATTCACTCCCTGCCTTAATCCAAAATAATTGTCAAATGTAGATGAGCCCAAGAAACTTTTGAGTTAAGGCAAATTTGAATCTGATTGTTCCCTTGTGTTAGTCTGCAAATTTAACAAAGGTATAAGAGTATTTCTATTTGTTTTTAATAAAGAAAAACATTTAAAGACCCTATAGACATACTCCTGAGTATTGAAAGTACTGTAACGAGTACTGTAAACATTGCTATCCCGAAACCATTTGTCCATTTTTTTTTAAAGACAATTACTGCTTTGATATAGGGAAGGTGGTGTTGAATTTTTTCCCATACTTTAGGTAAAAGGTTAAATACATTGATTCATTCACTTTTGTGCTCAACTTTAGGCTTTTAGGCCATGTTTTCCCTTGAATTTTTTTTCTCATAGATGCAATTCTCTCCAAAATGGTTTTGATTTGAAATCTTCATCTTTACCAATTAAATATCCACAATTCTGTTCTCTTTAATAGTCATGTAACTACATGGTCTGTCTAGATAATTGCTTCTATCGCAGATACCCTCCCCCCAGGATAAGTGACTGTTCTCCTGTACCTCCTTGTTGATCTGATAAGGATCAGTCTCGTTCAGTCTCTCTTGCTGGATATTCAGCAGTTCTGAAAATTGAGCCACTTTTCTAGGCACCTAAATAAGTATTAGGAGCCCAGCTTTAGGCACTCATTTTTGAAAATTGTTCCATAATAAATTTTAGATTCCTTGTAATGTGTTAATTAAGCAGAAGGCATTCTCTAAATGGTTCTTAGTTTCCCAATATAGTCCTGCATGTCAGCCAAAGATTTTGTTGCCAGAATTTCCTCAGGGGTGCGATGCAAATTAATGATCAAATACCTGCTGCCTGCTGTGGGCTGTGGTTTCGCTTTTGGCAGAAGTTGCATTCCAGTGCTGTGTGCCACATTTTTAGTGCGTACTAATAAAGAAGAAACTTACAATATTAACCTATTTAAGTTAATGCACTGTTTGTGAAATGCATTGGATTGATAGTCTTAGCAAATGAAGTTGTATTTATCCCCTGGACAAATGAAGTGCAGTGTCAGTGAAAGCCCTTCCCACTCTGTCCTGTACTGTTCACCTGTACTGGAACGGAAGGACACCTTCTAGGATTGTGTAGGAAGTTCAGTCTATTTGGCACTTCCCATCATTGGTGAAAACTGGTAGGCAGAGTACTAATTAGTGCCAGTTGTGATTGTATGTGTTGTGAATTGAGTACTTGTCCACTTGGAACTGGACTGAGACCCCCAGGTCAACAAACAGCACTTTGAATGCCAACTGCTTGCCATTATTAGCCATCTGGGTTGGATTTGAATTGGTGACCCAGAGGTGAAACTCTCCATATCCAATTCCCAAGCTCCTGGACTATTCATAGCATACTGACTGCTAATCGTTTTGGTGGAATTTGGTATATTTTTATTATTTTACTCCCGCTTGATCATTTAAAAAATATCTTTGCAAATGTCTTTGGCCAGTACCCCAAAGATGATTAAGCTGTGCATTTCCAAAGCATCCCACACAGTAACAGAGAAGTGAGTTGAAGCTCTGTATATTTCAGTTCTGAAAATATACTTTTCCTAAGGGTTGCCATAGATTTGTTATCACATGGAGAATGTCATCTCCATCTGCAAGACTTTTGTGTTCTTTGCCAGATATTGTATCTGGCAGGGTTTCCTCCAGTTCTGAGAAATATCACAGATCAAATTATGCAATGCTGGGAAAAAAATCTGTAGAGAGTTTCTCTGCTTTAACTTCCTGCCTTCCTCAAAGATCCCATTGGTACAATGGAGAGAACAGTTAGGATGGGGATTATTTCTGACCTTATTACAGACTACCTGCATGACCTCAGGCACTTAAACGTCATTTCATTTCTGTGTACTTCAGATCCTCGTATGTCAAATGGGGATACTATCCCATACTTCATAGGGGTGTTGTGAGGATAAATCAGTAAATACGTGGGAGGCACTCGGATACTAAAGCGATGGAGGATACATAAGTATGTATGTAGACTATGACCACACTCCACCAGATTGTTCTCTAGCTAATGGGCAGACCAGGCTTGTGCAATAGCAGAAGAAATCTGCCAAGCAGAAACTTATCCCAAAATATGCCTTCACAGAGCCCCATCTTGCTTCATCACTGTCTCTGCTGACACAGTCTTTAGCAAAAGGTTTCTCGACTGTGGTACTTAAGTAATCTGCATTGATTAATTCTTATTTCCATCTCACTGCTAGTCATTCTACAATGAGTAGAGAATCAGCAGATTTACTCTGCTCGAAGGAGAGAGAAATTTCATCTCCCCCGTCAGCAACTCAAAGGGTGGCATATCCACCGATTCAAATATCTACTCACACACTTCTTATGTGGAAATAACATTTGTATTTATTAACTTTGCTCATCCTTATTAAGATTCTCTTAGAGACTTACCACCAATTTTTAACCTGATTTACATTGAACATTCACGGAATTACAGCTCTAAGAAAGGGATAATTTCCCATGTGTATACAGTGGTAATAGTTCTACATATTCATTAATATGTTATGAGTTTGAATAGCTTTAGATGGACTAATCCCTGGTAGGAAAAATCAGCAGTCACGCCCTTTTTGGAAAAGAGAAATTGAAAAGTAAGAGAAAAATTTCACTGTCAGAAGACAGGATACTGAGCTAGATGGACCTTTGGTCTGGCCCAGTATGGCCATCCTTATGTAAGTCTTTCTTGGGATGTAGCTTTCTGGCTAGAAAGCTTCTCCCACGGACCAGTACAATAGAAAACTTAATTACTAACATGATTTCCTGTATGCTTCTCTAAACATTGTAGTACACTAACAGTCCATTTTGATTTCTTTTCATTGCCTACTAAAGAAAATACCAACACTGAAATTATGGAGCTGGACACTTCTGTCCCATACCATGATATCATCTGGGTTGCACAGGTGTGACAAGAGAGCTAAATTTGACCCTAAATTAGCAATTACTCGTTAGAACTGAACTAGTGTAAAGTATTGATGAAATCTTATAGGAAATATTTGTTGGTTTTTTTTGTGAAAATCTTGCAGATAACTATTTTTTTGAGAAATGTTAGAACTCACATATTGGGTAGATGACTTTCCCATTAAGTTGTTCCACCTTTTGGTTTCTAGCTTCCTGTAAAACTCCAGGACCCAGATAATCTTGTATAAAATGGTGGGAAATCCTTCTGAGTTTCCTTTCTCAAGTTTGTGGAATTCTTCAGGATCACAATGCCACCCCCACCCCAATTTCACATATGTATGGGACGCTATATATCGGTTGAGCCAAATTATAATGCCATTAAATGTTCTTTCAAGAATTCTAATGATGTAACCAGGGTATCTTTTATGTTCTTAAAAATACATTTATGCATAGCTGAGATGAGTGGTTCTCAACCTTTCCCATATTGTGACCCCATATTATAACATAGGCTTCAAAAATGCCCCTATTGTCTAACTATAAAGAAATGTAGGGTGATTATGACCCAGCCTCCAGGTTGTGAATCCCCAGGTTAGATCACAAGCACAATATGTTCCATGATCTCTGGGCAGGTCTGTTACTCCACCCCAATGCATTAGATAGTAAATTCAAGTTGAGAATTAGGTTTCTACCCCAGAGCACATAAGATTATACTGACATCCGCACACAACTCTGCCAATGCATCTCACTCCTGATCTGCGCTACTCCCTGCTATTTCAGTCTTTCGCTTCTGAACAGAGTGAGAATTTGTGTCAAATAGATGGCTTTCTGATATGGACTAGACACCTTATGTCTCATTACTGTCTCTGGATTCCCAGTTATACACTGTCTCCAAAAATGCTTTCTTTCAACTCTCGCTTGCAGCAAGAATTCTCCACTCCTCCCGAGCAGCCTGATCACGTAGTTCATGCATTGTCCACCTCCAGAAGGGGCATATGTAACTCAGTTTGCCTTGGTCTGGATAAATTCATGAAGAAACTGCAGCAGGTGCCCAATGCATCTCCTAAAAAGGATGAGCTGCAGTGAGCATATTCTGCTGCTGCTCCTCAACCTGCGTTGGCTGCCCAGTTATGACAGTACTTAATTCACTTCAGCGTTCCAGCAGTGGTATAGAAAGCCTTTATTGGGGAGATATCAAGGACGTGCCTCTTTCTAGGGCCCACTACAGCAGTTGTAGGTTATATTAAGACTAATGGAGCCCACGTCTAATAATGGGAATAAGCCCTCTTTACAGCAGCCCCTGGGCTGTGGAAAACCCCTGTAATATTGGATAAGGCAACCATTGCCAACTTCAGGTCTAAGAATCTCCTCTTTTCCATTAATTCCCCTCTCCCTCCCTCCCCCCCCGCCCAAAAAAAGGCAGCAGAAGAAAATAGTGGCACACTGCATAGGTAGAGACCCACAATTAAATGAGGAGTAGAACAGAGGAGTGACTGTACTTTTAGGTAGTCCACAGTGTGTTGAGCATTTGTGTGTATGTAGCACCTGTACATAGTGCACATGGTGGTGTTCTTTAGAAATGCTGATAGACCCATCCAGTAGTGGAATAGATTAGTTACTTTACATCAGAACTGGGGTGGAGTGGGAGACACGGGTTGTGATTAGAAACCCTCACGTAACCAGCTTTTAAAAATAGTGTTGGCTTTCAGGAAAGCCAGACTTAACACTTTTTTTTAAGACTTAGTGTGGGAGTAGGGGGTTCTGTTTCCCAGTTTTGTAAATCGATGAAACAATCTGTACAAGAAAAGCTGCGCTACACTGATAGCAGTGGGTCCTGACTTACAAAGTACGGGGCTTTAAAAACAACCCCGCCCCCCCCAAGTCTAACAAGTAGCACTTGAGAGATCACAGAAGGAGCATTAACTATTAATATTGCACGAACGGACCCTTAATGTCATTCTTAGAGTTTCAAAAACAAGCCATAGCTAAGGCAGAAAACTGTTCTGGCATATGCTGTCTTTTTATCACTTAGTGCTGTTTGTCTCCATTTTTCCTGTTTTCCATATGTATATATGGATTTTGTCACACAGCATATTTTGTTATGTGTAGGGGGAGATGCCATGCATATTTCTGTGGAAACCTGTGTAACTGCGTAAGATTGTCATTTAATCAGGAGCTAATTGGAGCCTTTCAATACTGTGTATCTGGATTTAAATAGTCAAGAGAAGTATTTTTCTGGTTTCTTTGCATGCTACTTATTGCAAAAACTGCACCTGGAGAACAGGCTGTTATTAATCATGTTTACTGCAGTAGTAGTGCCTAAGGACCAGCCAAGGTCAGGGCCACAGTGTGCTAGGCACTTTACAAACAGAGTAGTAGTAGTCCCTGCCCTGAAGAGCTTACAGTCTAAATAGACAAGACAAAGGTATAGGAGAAAGGGATATAACATACAAGCCGAGCAATCAATGTGATGGTGGCACGTGTCATGTTAGTTTTGTTGTTTTTGGGGTGTTGGGTTTAGTTCAGAGGAGATTACCTGAACAGAAAGACCAGGTGTGGGAGAAAGGGTGAGGAGGACAGAACAGGTGAGAAGAGGAAGGTATAAGGGATAGGTGTAGAGTGAGGTTGAGGTGAAGAAACTGGGAGATAGGGAGAAAGGCATTGAAGTAAACAGGCAATCAGGACATAAGAACGGCCATACTGGGTTAGACCAAAGGTCCACCTAGCCCAGTATACTGTCTGCCGACCGTGGCTAATTCCAGATGCTTCAGAAGGAATCATCAAGTGATCCATCCCATGTTGCCCATTCCCAGCTTCTGACAAACAGAGGCTAGGGACACCATCCCTTCCCATCCTGGCTAATAGCCATTGATGGACCTATCCTCCATGAATTTTTCTAGTTCCTTTTTGAACCCTGTTAGTCTTTTTGCAACATCATTTGGCAAGGAGTTCCACAGGTTGACTGTGTATTGAGTGAAGAAATATTTCTTTCATTTGTTTTAAGCCTGCTGCCTATTAATTTCATTTGGTGAGTCCTAGTTCTTATGTTATGAGAAGGAGTAAATAGCACTTCCTTATTCACTTCCTCCACACCAGTCATGATTTTATAGAACTCTATCATATCCCCCTTTTGGTGTCTCTCTTTCAAGCTGGAAAGTCCCAATCTTATTAATCTCTCCTCATATGGCAGCCGCTCCATACCCCTAATAATTTTTGTTGCCCTTTTCTGAACCTTTTCCAATTCCAATATATTTTTTTCGAGATGGGGCGACCACATCTTCACACAGTATTCAAGATGTGGGCGTACCATGGATTTATGTAGAGGCAATATGATATTTTTTGTCTTATTATCTCTCCCTTTCCTAATGATTCCAAACATTCTGTTTGCTTTTTTGACTGCCGCTGCACATTGAGTGGATGTTTTCAGAGAACTATCCACAGTGACTCCAAGAGCTTTCTTGATGGGGTTTAAATTAGCTGCTACCACTCATTTTATATGTATAGTTGGGATTATGTTTTCCAATGTGCATTACTTTGCATTTATCAACATTGAATTTAATCTGCCATTTTGTTGCCCAGTCTCACCCAGTTTTGTGAGATCCTTTTGTAGCTCTTCGCAGTCTGCTTTGGACTTAACTATCTTGAGTAGTTTTGTATCATCTGCAGATTTTGCCACTTCACCGTTTACTCCTTTTTCCAGATAATTTATGAATATGTTGAACAGCACAGGTCCCAGTACAGACCCCTGGGGGACACCACTATTTACCTCTCTCCATTTTGAAAACTGGCCATTTATTTCTACCCTTTGTTTCCTATCTTTTAACCAGTTTCTGATCCATGAGAGGACCTTCCCTCTTATCCCATGACAGCTTACTTTGCTTAAGAGCCTTTGGTGAGGGATCTTGTCAAAGACTTTCTGAAAATCTAAGTACAGTATATCCACTGGATCACCCTTGTCCACATGCTTGTTGACCCCTCAAAGAATTCTAGTAGGTTGGTGAGGATGATTTCTCTTTACAAAAACCATGTTGACTCTTCCCCAACAAATTGTTAATCTATGTGTCTGATAATTTTGTTCTTTACTATAGTTTCAATCAATGTGCCCGGTACTGAAGTTAGGCTTGCCGGCCTGTAATTGCCAGGATCAACTCTGGAGTCTTTTTAAAAAATGGGGCATCACATTAGTTATCCACAGTCAACCTGTGGAACTCCTTGCTAGAGGATATTGTGAAGGCCAAGACCATAACAGGATTCAAAAAAGAACTAGATAAATTCATGGAGGATAGGTCCATCAATGGCTATTAGCCATGATAGGCAGAAATGGTGTCCCTAGCCTCTGTTTGCCAGAAGCTTGAAATGAGCTACAGGGGATGGATCACTTGATGATTACCTGTTCTGTTCATTCCCTCTGGGGCACCTGGCACTGGCCACTGTCGGAAGACAGGATACTGGGCTAGATGGACCTTTGGTCTGACCGAGTAGAGCCATCCTTATGTTCTTAATAATCAGTAGGAGCAGATGAACCCCTTATAGAAATAAAAGATCCTCATTTCTGGCAAATGACCCTCCAGGTAGGGATCTCAGATAATAAAAATGTGGGTGTTGCATGTGAATAGCCTTGTTTCTCAATGGGCTAACTTCCAACGTTTCCCAGGGTATTTCAGGAGCCTGTTCAGGGAAAGAATTGCAACTGAGCCCACCCAAATGAAGCTTCTGATTTTAGTTTTTGGAAGCTTTTTTTTTAAGAGTTTGAAAAGAGCCAGCAAAAAAAATGTCAGGCCAGCAGCAGACTTGTAATTTCTTTTGATGTGGTGGTAACAAACCTGTCAAAGTGGAGGGGAATTCAGTGACTGATTCAACCGTGAACTGGTTTATCAATTGAATCTCAGTCTCCACTATTTTTTTTAACTTAGTTTGTTTTTAACATGCTTCTATATCACATAACAAAATACCGATTACGTTTCATAAATAACATTTATTTCTCTATAATCTCACCATACTTTTCAACTTTCTCTGAGTTTTAAAACCAAATTTACTTTCATTCCATATAAAGCAATCAATATCTACCTCTGCCATCTTAGCTTATTTATGTAATTTCTTATGAATTAATACTTTTTTATAGAAAATGCTAAATGTTATCCCTTTTTCTTTCTTTTTTTTTAATCTTCCTGTTTTTTCTTCATCTCTCCTTGTTTTGGTCATGGCAAATTGAAATACATACATGTTTTTAGGGACGTGTATTTAAAGGGTACTCATAGGATTCAAAGGTGGCCACTTAGAAGTGTCTGTAGGCCAGCCAGCATATTGTGTCTGAATTTTGTTATGGCTAGTTCAGACCATAAGCCTTTTAAAACAAGCACCACTCTCTCTATATTTACTCCTGGGGGAATTCTGCACCCAAAAATTATATAATTACACCAGTTTCAATTATTTTTGGTCATTTATTTCAAAATACCTGTCAGCAAATATGTCTGTAACAATACAGACAACAAAAAAGATTCAGGAAATGTTTTTTTGACAAATAGATTCCTTACTAGGTATATTCATACAGAACTGAGTAATAATTCTGTACCGCCTCCGCCATCATGATGTGGCCCTGCACCTCCTTCCCCCCTGTGCCTCCACTCCCCCACTGTCCCAGTCTGTCCTCCCCCACTAGCCCTTATGAGCCCCTGTCTGGTCCCCCAGCAGGCCAACACTGTCTCCCCATAGCCCAGGGGTCTCAAACACGCGGCCCGCGGGCCGCATGCGGCCCGCGAGCTCCTCCCAGCCCCCCCGCCCTCCCTCAACCTTTACCTGGCCGACCAGCACCGGGGGCAGGGCAGGCTCCCTGCTTGCTTGCCCTGCCGCCGCACCGCACCAGGAAGCAGCTGGAACCTGGGGAAGGAGGGGCGCAGGGGGGGGTGTGGCTGTTGCTTCAGGCACCGCCCCCAGCAGCTCCCATTGGCCGGGAATGGGGAGCTGTGGCCAATGGGAGCTGCTGGGGGCGGTGCCTAAAGCAACAGCTACACACACCCCTGCGCCCCTCCTCCCCCAGGTTCCAGCCGATTCCTGGTGAGGCGCGGCGGCAGGGCAGGCAAGCAGGGAGCCTGCCCTGCCCGCGGTGCGGGTCGGGCCAGAGCCCGCCCCCCGCACTCCTCCTGCGCCCTGAGTCCCCTGCCGCACCCCACACCCCGACACCCTGCCCTGAGCCCCTGACACACCCCACACCCCGACCCCCTGCCCTGAGCCCCCTGCTGCACCCCGACCCCCTGCCCTTAACCCCCCGCTGCACCCCTCCTGCACCCTGACCCTCTGCCCTGAGCCCCCTGCCACACCCTGCACCCATACCCCCTCCTGCATCCCTCACCCCAACTCCCTGCCCTGAGCCCCCACCGCACCCCACACCCCTCCTGTGCCCCATGGGGGCAGGGAGGGGGCAGAGTTGGGGTGGGGATTTCGGGGAAGGGGTTGGAATGGGGGCAGGGAAGGGGTGGGGCCTCATGGAAGGAGCGGAGTGGGGGCGGGGCCGAGGGCAGCGGGGGGAGGTGTCAGTAAAGGCGGCCCTCGGCCCAATGTACTAGTCCTCATGTGGCCCTCGAGGTCATTTGAGTTTGAGACCCCTGCCATAGCCCCTGTCTCCTGACCAGACCTAACAGGCGCTGCAAAGAAGGCAGGCTCTTTCTCTTCCCTAGCTGGCTGCTGCTGTGTTTTATTGCTACAGCACCCTCTGGTGGGCAAAAGGCGGAACTGTAGCAACATTTTGTCAGCTTTTTTTCTGTGCAAAAAATTAATTATATGCACACGCAGTAGTGCAGAATTTCCCCCAGGAGTAACATATTGTACAGCACTAAGTACACTGGTACTTAACCCATAATCATAGTTGAAATCCCAACTTGGCTCACAATTGTAATAACTAGTGAATAAGTACCAGGAAGCATGACTTTCTCATTCTAACATTAAACTCATCTTCCATCTTTATTTGAAAGGAAGGGTAGGCAGATTCAGTGACTTGATAGCACATGACCAGAATTGACATACTGAGGAGGGAGTGGGAGAAGGATGTTTCAGAATTTGCTCTCTAATTTGTGTCCACTTTGGGTACAGCATGTTCTTCCCTGCCTGAGGCACTAATCTGCCTCTCTAACTCATTCAATTTAGTTCATCTTTTAATCAACCGCAGGTACAGTAAATTGCTGTGCATTCCCTGTGGGGTTTAGGTGACTATTTTTGTGGTGGGGTTTGTATCCTTTTATAGAGGTTTACTGCAAGTCATTTGCATTTTTCATTAGATTTCTTGCTGATCTGGGAAGATGTCCGACTAGGTTGTGAGATTAATATTCATCACCAGTGTGAGATTCAGACCTATTTTGTGGAGCTTGTCAAATCTCTTTACTGAAAGTGTAAAAGCTGTGTCTGGCTTGATTATTATTGGTGCGATAGTGGGGCTTGGTGCTGTCAGTTATAATGTGACGCACTACCTCATCTCTGTGTGGCGCACATGTTAAGATCTGCAGAGAAAGTGATGAAGAGAAATGTGCATGTGTGTACTTCACATATGAATCTCTAGAGGTCTTCGATTATCTTTAACCGATTGGTGTTTTTCTTCTTGGATGGAATAATTTTATGGAGAGTTCTACAGAAAGGAAGATTACCATGTCTGAGCCCAAAGCTATAGTAATCTCAAGATGTGCACTCTAGAATCACCACATGGAGCTCTGTGGGAATGTGGGGGAATGCCTAGTGGGATTTGGGGAATCAGACACCAGTTTTAGGGGTTAGGATGGCTGGAAGGGGGCGCCAGACAAGAGGTCTGAGCCTAGGACTGTGCCCTAGTATTCTAGAGCTGAAAAGAGTGGCTAAAAACAACCTGCTCATAACAGAGATTAGGAATGGGTTTTTTCCTCTCGCACCCCTCTTGTGGCTGCTGCTGGGATTGGTGATCTCATCAGATGGACATGGGACCTGGCTGTAACAAGGACATCTGCCAATAATGGTTTCACAGGTAGGCCTCATGGCAAAGGAGAGTTTTTAGGAGGGGGTTGAAGGAAGTTAAAAGTAGCTTTATGGATGTTTACTGGGAGTGCCTTCCGGGCATGAAGGGTAGCACGGGAGAACGCTCCAAGGTGTGTGTGTGAAAATATACCTCTACCCTGATATAACGCGACCCGATATAACACGGTTTCTGATATAACGCGGTAAAGCAGTGCTCCGGGGGGGCGGGGCTGCGCACTCCGGCGGATCAAAGCAAGTTCGATATAACGCGGTTTCACCTATAACGCGGTTTGATTTTTTGGCTCCCGAGGACAGCGTTATATTGAGGTGTAGAGGTGTATTACCAGTAAGCAATAGAGGTGGTGGCATGGATTGATGGGCGGCAGGAGCTGACTGTCAATACTGAATGAGAAAGAGAAGGGCCTAAAAAGTGAATACAGGTAGGTTATGTTTGATATGATATTGAAGAGGGGAGCCAGTGAAGGGATTCAGAAAGAGGGGGGGATGGTCAAAATGATGGGCTCGGAAAATTATCTTTACCGTAGTACTCTAAATGGAGATAAGCTGGGCAAGACGGCATATATCAAGGCCAGAAAAAAAGGATGTTACAGTAATTGAGACATGAGCCAATAGGAGCCTGGAGGAGAGTTTTAGCTGTGTGGATGGATAGAAAAGGCTGTATCTCTGAGAGATTATTCAGAAAGAACCTTTGCGACATAGACAGATCCTGGATGTGAGGACTCGGAGAGAGGTCCGAGTCAGACACACAGGTTGTAGACCTGAGAGGTAGAATGGTGGTGTTGTACACCATGATCAAAGGGGGGAGAGCGGAGGGGGGAGATTAGGAGCTCTGCTTTAGCCGTGTTGAGCTTGAGCTGATAGCTAGACTTCCACGCGGAGATGTCAGAGAGACAGGCTGGCATCCAGCATCAGAACCAGATTAAAGCAATTTGGGAGCCTTAGGCACATCCTAACGTGGGGCCCCATGGCTGCGTCTCTGTGCCATGGCCATGCCCCTCACTAGGAGAGGTGGTAACGGCATGGGCTTCCCTGCCCTGAGAGCAGCAGAGATAACATTAGGACCCCCCCGGTGTTCACCCCAGCAGCTGCACTTTTCTCATTGAGTGGTGTTGGAAGGGCCCCGAAAGAACACCCACTGTAATGCTTGGGGCAGTTCATCCATCTCAGAGCTATTGTCTCAGGCTCTCTACAGACTCAGACAGAGATGACTCTGGTCACCTTTCCAAGCTTTTCTTCACAACCACATAAGCTAGAAACCTATGTTTTTTGAATTTGAATTTGTTTTTGGGTAACAAAAGGAAGGGGGAAGGTGGGTTCACACACTCCTAGACCCAGGTAGCTTCCTCGCCGGACGATGCCAGGCCGAGTCAGCCCACCGTGGGTCGGATCTTCTACAGATCCTCTAGACGGAGAGTATACCGGGCTTGCTATAGAATACTCTGGTCACGAGCTTACACTTCGCAGAATACTCTAGGCGTCTTCCGGAAACCCCCATTCACACACACAGGTGTACCCCCCCCCCCCCCCCCAAGGCCTCTATTTCTAAATACCATGATGCATCGGTTTTCTCCTCTTTTTATCTTTTTCCTCCTTTTTCTTTTAACCTGAGGGCGTCACCACAACCCCTCTGTCCGAACTGAACACACCTGTGTTCTTCTCTGAGGGCGTTACTACAACCCCTCAGCACCGGTGCATTAACCTAATGCAAAAAGGAACAGGAGTACTTGTGGCACCTTAGAGACTAAAAAATTTATTGTAGCATAAGCTTTCGTGGGCTACAGCTCACTTCATCGGATGCATGCAGTGGAAAATACAGAAGGAATGTGTGTGTGTGTGTGTGTGTGTATATATATATATGTAT